>JAOYSI010014570.1:0-38590 GCA_025775065.1 Hiodon alosoides | reverse complement strand
TATAGAGAGAGAGAGAGAGAGAGAGAGAGAGAGAGAGAGAGACTGCATATATTACCCAAATTGTCAATTGGAAGTCTTACAAACCAGGAATAAAATAAAATGATCTCTGACATCTTTAGATATTAGATCACTGGGGAAAGATGACAGGTGTTTCATTTCTATACGGGTGAAAGAGGCGTAGTCCCGTGTTCCTCGGTGGCACCCACTTTTTGGGCTGCTACCTGTCTACATGTAATGTTAACATTTCCCTCTCAGGCAAACGCTCGGCTGTCAAAGATAGACGTGCCAAAGGCCATAATCTCTGATCCCAAGGCCCCCTCACTCATTGAATTTCAGAACTTGTAAACTTCCATTCTTTTAACACTGCTGTTAGAAGTTGTGATGTATCCACCGGCTGAGCTGGGTTGACATTTGTGAATTGGAGCTTTTTTTAAACTTTGTTTCAAACACTGGGTCAGCATTTCCATAGGTCCCAGGGCTGTAGCCAGATTAAGCTTGCAGTTATCGATCGGCCATCAATAGCTTCCTCCCTGATATTCAATTTACATTGTAGGAAAAAAGGAATAAAATCAGCCATGCCCACACATATGCGAGGATCGAATGTCAGCTGTTCAGACTGTTGACATGGATTTCTTCCTGAGGGTTTTATGTGCCAACCATATTTGTTTAGTATAATTTTTTTCCCAACAGATATAGTCTAAAAATAGACTTTTTTTTTTTTGTTAGAAGTTTCTTTCTGTTTTTTAAACTGATATAATTTCCAAAAGTTTTTCTGTTGCTTAAGCAGTCAATATATATAAGGAGTCTAAGAGTTAAAATAGCTGGTCACTCTATCTCAAGATCAACTAAAGAGCAGGCTGTGAAGTACTATGAAAAAAAACCTAGTCCAAGAAGTGGCCCGGTTTCTCATGTAACGGCCTGTGATCCAGTTTGCTAAGCTGATAGGTCACCTTGACAGTCTCTGTGGTCCACCTGAACAGTTTTCTTAGATTGGGCCTGGCCCTGAAACTTTGATTTCAGACTAAGCTGATAGCAGACTAATAACTGCTCTGAAGGGTTTCATCTCTTTGTTCTTTCTACATAGTATGCCAGTGCCTTCACTGGGCACAACACGTGGAGAAGACATTCTTTGTCAGATTGGAAGGTTGGAGGACAAAAGGCTTCCAACTGAATCGATGGATTCACATGGAATGATGTAATTGTCTTAGACAGGACAGATACCCTTGAACTGTCCATGTGGAAAGAACAAGAAAACGCCTGGAACACCCTCTCACGCTTAGCAGAAGTGATTGCCAAAAAAAAGTTTACCTTAAAAGACAGCATTATCATGTCTATCATTCACATCAGCTCTAAAGGAGGTTTCATATCGCCCCCACTATGGAACAAGTTTCTCTTTCGGAGTCCACGCCCTTTTCCTTTATAAACTGGCTTGCCAGAAAATACGCATCGGGAGAGAGAAAGAATCCATGTAGCAAGCGGAAATTGCTTCTAGGTACACTAGTGAAAGGTGTCTAGCCTTCATGTAGCAGGTCCTGCAAGGATGGCAGTATCACTCACAAAGTACAAGTGGTGGGAATTTCATTGCCAGCCACGCTAGGCTGTTGGTATGCCCTCAACATACTTTAACTATGTTGAAGCGAGTGGAGGCTGCCCTAGCATTCTGCAGGGTCTCAATAAGCGATTATTCAACACACACAGTGGGCTGCACAAGTGGAGCATCAGAGATCCTGGGACTGCATGGAGACGATGCAGGGTCACTGGTGGGAACACATAAAGGAGACAAATTGGCCACAGCTGAGCCAACATGACTGTTCCCAGACACCCAACGTCTTTATTTATAAAGAACCAGTGGGGGCAATGCATTGTCTCTTGGAAGGCAAAGAGGTCTATCCGAGCACTTCCCAGTCTATCACAAATGACGCTCACAACCTGAGGGTTAAGTGTCAGTCAGTGGCTGTGTTCACAAGCCCTGGCAGATGAACTGCCTGAATGCAGAGGAGATATTAGCCTGACCAGAACAGAAGTTTGAGGATCCCTTGCACCCCCCGTGCATTCCAGGCACCACCCCTCACAGCTACACACCTAAGTATTAGTGGGAGAGTTTTTTCCACCAGGTAAATGCCCGTAGGTATTTCAGAGAGATTGTAATCCTGCAGCTTCGACTGGCTTGATGAATCTTGTCTTTGAGCCACCCCATAGTGAGGATCTGTATTATCATCACAGGGAGAGATTTGCCTAGTTGGAAAAGGTCTTGGCCAGCTACAATCTGCACTACTCTGTCGGCTAATGGAGTAGTGAGCATAGACTAGGAGTTAAACATAGTTTCCTACCAGGGTTCTAATCAACTCTTCGCAGAGAAAAGCTGTTTTAAACATCTGTAAAAGGTTAGAACCTAAAAACGCCAGCGTTGCACTACACCTGCGAATGGCGACTATGCAAGCCACTGGCTTCCGCGAGCACACAAGGCTAAGTAGTAAACGAAGAAACCTAGTATTCACAAGATACATTTTCTCCCAAAAACTTAAACAACTACAAGGAAAACAGTGATAGCAAGCAAGTGAAAGAAATATTAAAGGCACAACAAAGTTAAAACAAAGGCCAAGCAAGTTCTCAACCACCAAAGTTTAGCTCTGAGGGAAAAAGATGGGCATCTGTTTCTGCGATGTTTTGTACTAAATGTGATCCACAAAGTCAGATGCGCTATCGTGAGATCTGGCATAAGTGCTCAGATGAGGAAAAACTCATTAGTTTATATTTCGTATTTGAAAGGAAATCACCTAGGAGAGCGCATACTTCCATTTGAGTTAACATATTAAATTACAACTTAAAAATGATTTTTGTGTTTCATTTCAGACAGCGAAACAATTATTGCCTACATAAGAGCATGTAATATGCACATTGGTCTTGTCAACTTAAATGCTGTATTTGTAATGAGCAGAGACATATCACTCACCCCCCTGTTCGCTCACATTTTTCACATTTGGCTTCACATTGTGTGGGATCCCGGGATGAAAATCTTATCAAGAGTCTGAGTTTAATCAAAATGACTCCTAATTAAATATGTATGATTTACTCTGGTGTACTAATTGCATTTGAACTAATGTATTTTTAATTGCCCAAATACAAACATAATAATTTACAGACGACTCTTGCAAAGAGTAGTTTATAAAAGTTAAGGGTATTGCCAGGCTATGTGACCGTTAATAGAAGAATATATGGGATACCCCTTATAAAGTTAATCCCATATTTTCCTCTTTTTTGTCCTCAGACCTAAAACCTATTGGTTTGCACAGCCATGCATTTACGATTTAAAGGGTTGCAATCGGCTGCAGTTATCGTCTCTCTATTAGTTCTCATTTGTCTTGTCCGCTGTTTGCATTCCCATTCTGCTGCTGTTTAAGTTGACAACTATTAAGTGTAACCGCCAGACATAACTCCGGCTAATTACACAGCGAGAAACAGACACCAGCACCATGTAGGGAGCAATAACATGGACTCCTGGTCTGATGAATCACAGCAGTGATCAGGAGAGCTTCCACACTAATGTGAACTAATCCTACTCCCTTGCAAATGGCAGACTTCTATTGGTTTGCTCTTTGTACAGCAGAGAGGGGAACTTTAATTTTCTTTGTGGACCCTGCATGATTCTGTATATCAGATATAATATAATATTTAATCTGGGCAAAAACTACAAAAGAGCTATAGTCTTAGGTGATTTTTAACCACTACTAAAAAAGGTTTTCAAGTTAATTTACAGATTATGAATAGGAGACGTATGAAGTAAGTTAAACTGCAATGGATTAGTGAAATTTCTTTTTTTCTTAAATTAAAAGCTCTTAGTTTCAGAGAAGCATCAATTTTAATTAAATTATTATTATTTTAAATTTGGAATCCCAAATTATTCTTTGTTTTTTGTCGCCATTTTGGATGTATATTGGCTTGTTGCTCTGAAGCCTGCCTACACACAGTAGAAGTCAGAAAGTCAGAAACATTTCATTTCCTCCAGTCCTAGACGCCTTAGAGCCTCTCGTCTTAATTACACTCCGCAGGCTACACAGCCAAAACAATAGGTTTAGCACTGATCATAAGAACGTCCCTGCAAGTACCTGGGAGGTCGACAGGAAACACTAGTACAAGCTGAGACACTGTGAATTGTACAACACTGCTGTGCTCTCCAGTCACAATCAGTAACACATAGCTAAGCTTGGTTGAAAATGGACCTTATTTTGGGCTAAAGAATTTATTTTTAAATAGCCAAAAATACCACTGTGCGACAGATCTAACACTTGTTCACACTTGGGAGGATTGCTCTTCCTAGGCAGTAAAAGTTAGAAGAAAAATAGGCAAGACTGTGTTAAATTCTATCTCAACACTACAATCACACCAAAAACAACTGTTTGGAGGAACCAATTTGTAAGAAGAGGTAGGAAGGCTCTCCACTCAAGTTCCCAGGGAAGTAATCGGGCCTTTCACATGCTAAGTGTGATTGTTCTTGAAGCAGGTCAGGTGCAATTTCCTGATAATGTCAGAGTGTGAAAGGTTTAGCAGTTAAATTCTCATGCTGTTTTGGTTCCAGCCTTTGCAGCTTGCTAGTTTAAATGCCAGACTATTGAGGCACACCACCCAGGGACTCAGGCTGGCCCACAAGAATAGGAAGCTTGTTGGGCCGGACCCACAGCCAGGACCACCAGCAAGTGTGGTTTGATTAGTTAGACCGCACTCCGGTGTGTGTCATTAAACTACTTTAAAAGAGAGACAGCATGGGCTGTTTGGATGAATGTTATAGACTAATAACACTAATGATGTTATAGGCTGTTAAAAGCCTGTGTTTTTGATGGCTGTACTTTTGGTGGTTTATTGTTTTGATGTGTCTTTTTTTTTTTTTAAATAAAGAACTTTAGGTAGGGGATGGTGGGGTGAATAATCGCTTAAACCAATTTCGTCCGTGAAATGGTAACTGACTAAAAGCATTTGAACCATTTTATGACAATTCAGGTATGCTTAATGTGTGTTGTTACTTTATTCGAAATACAGAAACATTGACTAATACTTACGAATCGAGAGAAATATTAAATTATTGATGGCTATTGTTAATTCCATGATGTAAATTCTCTATTTAACATTTATCGAAAACCGAAACACTATGGGCCAATTGCAGCGAACAACCTAAACTATTTAACATTGTTAACGTTGTTTTTATATTCTAAAGAAATAAACCATTCGCAACCAACCTCTGGATAGTTTTGCACTCTGTAGGCTAAACAAAACAGACTGAACCAACTCAATTAATCAAAACAAGTGATGATCCAGATAAGAGAAATACATTTATCAGAGTTCATCCGTACAAATTGCATCGCTCTGTTGAAATGGAAAGTCCACTCAATTTTTCCCACGTCTGGCAATTAGCTCAGTAAGGTAAACTAATAATTTTTTTGGAAGTATTAACCAGTAAACATGGGTTCAACCATGTGGCATTTTTGTGAAGGTGAAAAACTATTTAAATAAATGTGGATAGACTTACATTAGACAGTCATGGCTTTATGATTAATTTAAAAGCACAATCCTTCATCTTAAAAAAACATACGAACAAAAAAAAAACTGTTAAATATAACTGACCTGTTAAAGTATTTTATTCCTTAAGACTAAAACAAGTTTAAAACATAATGCACACTGTTTAAACCTGACCTTCACAATGCTTGCTAATTGGACCCATTGTGTCTGTTAATCATATTAATCAAAACCTAGCACAGTATTAATATACTGTATGCCTGGATGCAGTAACATAATCCTTTTGCAAACATTTATTAACAATTTCTATTTTCTATTCCCAAAATTCAGCCATGACACACACTGTGACTCAATACAACCACAACCCTTGCCTCATCCTCATGAATCCATAACCAGCTCAAAAATTCACGCATGCACACACATTGTGTTCTGAAGCAATGTTTCGTATCTCATAGGTCCATGGCAGGAAGCAATAAGATTTAGACATGTATCTGCAGTACAGTAGTGCTATCTACAAGTGTGGAATTTAAACTTCTTCTAACAGGAATCAAAAAAGACAGTTTGGTCCTATTCGGAGAAATGGGACTAATAATTTAATTTGATTTAATTTAATAAATTCTATAAATATATATAGTACTTCAGGTAAACTACATTATTCTTTCTGAACACAATATCAATCTTTGTATGGGGAGATACAAATAACAAGGGGTACAAGATATGCACCTTTCCTATGTCTGTTTCACCTCCACATGTTACATATTTACAGTTCTGGTACTGAGCAACTCCTGTCTGTTTGCCAAGACCAAGCTGTGCTCTGGCCGTTTAATTTGAAGGTAGTATATCGTTTCCTAAGTTGTACTCTCAACAAGAGATTAGGGTTCCGCCTAAACTACATCGTGTCCATTTCCATCAATTTCTACAGTGAGTATAGCCAGTATGTATACTTATGCTGTAAGGACTTTCTCAAGTTGACATTTTTACATTGTACCAAAAAAACTAAACTTTTTCAACATTTTGCGGCTTTCATTTTGGACGCATAAACTCTTGTGGTATTTGCTTAAGGCATGTCATTAATTAACTCTAGTTCATCTAAAAATTGCACGTAAAAATCTCCAATGATCTTGGTTTTCCATTGCCCAAAGTATATGAGATGATTCGGGTAGGCCTTTGACCTAAGACAGTAAAATAAAATGCCTTTACTAAACTAGTGGTATACTGGACCAGATACTGATGCCATCCTTCTTAAGAAGTTGATCCTGGGGGAACTAGGGCCATAAAAATGACAGATGAGAGCATGCTGAGTGACTCACAATAACCATTCTCAGATTAGGAGAAATGTATTTGCTCTCGTCTGCCATTTTTATAGATCATATTTAGATGATTCCCTATCCTGCCCTGAAGGGGAAAGGAAAGAGTTACAATGTAACACGCTTGTACTGCGTGGCATGCATATTAATGTGTCACTTTAACTACCACATGCCCGGTGTAATCTCATTTGCTACAGCTTAAGTGCAGTCTAGTGAGGAGAGAAAGTCACACATTTAGCCGTGGATAGCTAAACGCTAATAAGTCATATTTTTTCTACTCATAAAAGGAAAAATAATTAATATGAATTTTAGAGTAAAAGTGTGATTCGCAGGTTGCCAAAGTTTTTATTTGGTCCCAGCCTCAGTATCATCAAGTTCCAATAGACCTTTTATATGTGTTCTCAACTGTATTTCAGTAATTAACTCAGTTTTGATAAATTATTTAAACAAAGTTAAATACATTTTATACATATTCTGTTTCTCCGGTTTCCTCTTACGGCCCTGACCTGAGACGTACTGTCGACTTACCTTGCCCTGTGATGGACAGGTAACCTGGCCTGGGTGTGCCTAGCATACAGCTGTTATACAATTAAATTATATGGGTTATTTAATATTAAATCCTGGACACAGTTGGAAGTTATGTGAAGGGAAATTTCAAACCCGCTTCTTTACAAAGAGTAATAAATAATAAAATTGTTTTACCAGCTTTTGTTGCAATAACTAGCAATAACTTTCGGGTCATTCATAACAAAAGCTCAGTTGAATTACCTGCTTTTGAAATTGTATAAAATTGTACTAAAACTATATTTTGATAGTATGTGGTGTCCTTCTAAATCCCCATCAAAGAATGACAAAAATGTTTACCTGGAGAAGCCTCTGAAATGGCACGTATGACTGTAAAATGTGCTGCATGGACTTTTGAACCCACCAGGATGTCAGTCATTGTGAACATGAGTTAAATGTGAGTTAGGTAGACAAGGTGTTTGTGTGAAAGTGCAGATCGCAATCCTGTATTAGTAACAATTCAACACATCATTTAAGAACATGAATTATGAATATGATTTTGCCATTATTGTCGCGTGCTGCCAACTCATGAATAGTTATCTGACATCTTCATTGTTTTATAACAAGATATGTATGTGGAAAAGGCCAGTCCCACTCAATATGCACACCTGTGACAGCGCTACCTGTGCACCTATCACACGGTGTAAATCCTCTGCCACGTTATCATCCTGCTCACAAGGGGCTTGTTCAAAGAACAAAAGACTGATCAGCCCTGTTTGATCATTGCGTGTCTTCAAGTTGTATGTGTGATGCACAAATACCATTGTAACGCACAGTGAATATTATCATTGAGTGCTAGGGTGGTGACAGCTCTAATAAAAATCCTCAAACTGAAATACTCTGGAACTGGAAGTCCGTTCCAGTGTACTGTGTCAAAGCACATTCGTTCCAGCTTGCATTCATTTACAAGTGTAAACTTGTATTCATCAGACCCGGTCTCAAGCCCCAGAATAGCTGGCCAATCTGACTATTACTTTAGAGGGCCACCAAAACAGGGCTTGTCACCAGCACCCAGTAACCAGGACTACAAAACTCTGCCTCATCTTTGCCCCCTTCCGGAGGGCGCTGTTCATAAACCTAAAAGGCACTTTTTTGCCTTAACGCCTTCAAGCAGGGGATGCTATAGCTGAGCTTCCCCGAGGCAGGGTTACTCTTCACCTAAGAGGGGTCAATCTGCCTTACCTATGACTTTAAGTAAGGGTGGGCCATCGCCACGATTCACTAAGATAAGGTTGGTCCGCTCCTGAGAAGGGCCACTTACAGTTTTCATTGTCTCCTAATAGGTTATGTGTATGACCAAACACGACATGGCTATTCCTCAATGGAACGGCAAGATCTTGAGCACCATACTTCCCAGGATCAGAGAACCAGTATCTATCTAAATCAAGGTGATTTTGCTCTGGATAACATCTTACCTCACAATGCTGTGGAGAGTTTATAGAGTTTTTTAGTTTCAAATCCGAACACTTTTCCGAACATCTGATGCTTGAAGAGGCTTTGCTCATTGCAGACGGCTGTAGAAACTCTAGATACCCATTCTCTGACACCTTAGAAGCCCCACCATCTAGTGCTACAGGGTGAAGGAAACTGTGACTAGAGGAATGAACAGTGCAAGGAACCAAGACCCTCAAAGAGAACGACTGCTTTCCTTCACAGCTCAGAGAAGATTCCTAATAGTGGAGTAGTCTTCAGAGGCTTCATAGTTCTCATTCTGCTACTCCTGACGCCAGGGACAAGTCTTAGGCCTACTCTTCCTTCTGTGATAATGCTAATAATTTCTTGAACAACTGTGCTAATTTCAAGTTACTCACTAAAGATCAAAAGGAAAGCTTGGTCTCCAGTGGAAACCAGTTTTAGCCCAGTGGCTGAGGTCATAACCCTTTAAAGTTAAGGGTCTATTAAGACCTACTACTGCAGGCTGGGGTTGTATGGAAGCTTGGGGGAGCAAGAGAAAATCCTGACATATTCATGGCATTTGGGGGTGGGAGCGTATGGTCTGTAACGCTTGATGGTTACCATTGTAAAGGTTGAGGTTATCATGTACCTGGGATGCCTCAAATCATTTCTCACATTCATTCACAGTGTTAAATGTTAGCAGAAGTAACTAAGCCTGCTGCGTTATTGGCAGCCAATGTCGTGATATATTTTTTATGTCTAGTAAAGATCCTAGCAGCTGCATTCTGAACAACTTGTCCAGCACATAGGCTTTTAATCTTTTACGTAAACTCTTTTGGCTCAAGATTATCCGATCTGTTCTGTCTGAATTCAGCAATAAGAAATTAGAAGACATCCAATATTTTATGTCTTTGAGACACAGTTCCAATCAAGCAAATGGAAAAATACTCCCCCCGGGCTCACCAACAAACACCACCAATGTCATCTGCATAACATTGAAAAGTTATGCTTGTGCTTACGCATAATAATGCGCATATATGATGAAAAGATGAGGGAACAAGTGAACCTTGCACTTTCAATCAAATGTTTTGAACTTGGCATAGTTTCTACAGTGGAGGAAATCACCATTACCTCTCTTCTAATTTCTTAATTTTTTCCATTGAAGAATTTCAGGTTCTCACTGCCATGGGGCAGCATTGAGTACAATGTCTCTTGACTCTTAGTGCTTGTGCTGTAATTTACAGAATTCCTGACTAAGTTTACGCACATTCTCTGTTTAAGTAAAGAGTTTATATTGCTTAATTTTCTTTTTTTCTCAGTAGAGCATCATGATCAGAGTATTGCTTAATGCATAGTTATATATATGTAACATCTCATCCGCTGACAAAAGTTTCCAGCTCTAAACTTTAATATAGTGCTTGGGTTAATTGAGCAACTCAAGAAATCTTTAGATTCAGTGACAAGTGTCTGCTCTATATCTCTGAACGTTGGAGAGGGGCCAGAGGAAATTACAGTTGGACTCTGACATTTTACGGTCTTGCAATTGATTGTCTCATTCAGATGTTGTTTAGACCGACATGTAGAAAATGTAAGTTTATGCATTTCAAGCCTTTTAAAGTTTGATTCAATGTTCGACACTCTGGAACTATGCTTACTGTCTTTGCTGGAGACTCTAAACTCACATGTCTAACTAGTCACCGATCACCTTTTCAGCAGGTATGTTGCTGAGGACGGGATAATTTGTTTTAGAGCCAAATTGGTTACTGGTGTTGCATCATGGAATTATGCTTCCTACAAACCATGACAAAGCTTGGCTGCAAAAGCCCCACTGTAGCCCTAGGAGATGTTCTCTTTGATGCTCTATCTGATGCAAGCGGAGCAGAAATAAGTCTTTAAAATTCTCAGCATCTCTAATTCGGCAAACAAATATTAACATCACACTTTCACACTTTCTAAGTTATCGGTACCGCTAGTATTGACAGAGCTAGGGATAAAAACGTTACACTGCATGAACACCAAATTCAAGAGCCACACTTATGTGAAATATAGTCGAAAATGGAGGTCGGGTCTATCAATCTGGAGGATGCAACCATCTTAACGCCGCTGATTTATCGATGACACCAATCAGTTTAATTGTATTTCAGCGATGTGGAATCTTAAGTTTTTTGAAAACAGGTATAAACAATCTGCAAGTAAATACAGAAATACCGCAACAACTTTTCGTGTGAACAAGCTAAACGTTCCCCCAGGAAGTGACATAGTAATATAATGTAAAGATATTAGCAGCTGAACGCACTTCAGACACAGAAATGTGTTTTTAAAAATGATTTCTTCTGTCAAATTGACTTACGGGTGTACAAAAATCACATTTATTCAGCTGTGGGAATGGTTGCATATATATTGTTCTGATATTGCACCTTTTGGTCTAAATTAATGACCTCAGTCTCACTACAAATACAGGTAATGTTTATTGAAATGCAAAAGTGATAAAATCTTTTGTTCTTCTGTATAATATTTTACTGCACTGAAACTAGATATTCATAAACTATAAATAGGTAGGAAAGGTTAATGATTATGGTAGAATAGTAAAGCAACATGAAATAATTTCTACAAATTTTATGATTGCCCATCCCCATTCCATTATTCCCTCTTCAATATTGGAGACATTAATAAAACAATAAAACATTTTGACTGACGGTTTTGTATCATAAAATTGGGTGTATTCATGTCAAACAGAAATGTAATCAATTTTATGAATGACTTCGATATTTTGGATTAATTCCCGAAAAGCAGTTTTAAAAAATGTAGTTTAAACAGTAACCTGTTAGTGTTTTGTGAGAGGAAAAACATTTGCAGGGCTGTGTATTACTGTGTGATCATACTGGTGTTGTTGGGTATTTTTTTTTAAGAGATTGGTACAGTCAACATGCCTCTAAATTTTATTCTGCCTCGAAAGTGATTAATACTGCCCTTCAGTCCTTTTATTTGGCAAAGAAAGTACCTCATTAAACTGAAAGATGTCCTAATGAACAGATCCAATGAAACAGAACTATGAGAACAGAGATGCAAGTTATAGTATTCATTTTGGCTATTTGTGAAAATACTAAAGCATTTCCACGTTTAAGCATGGTCCTGAACAGGCAACCTAGTGGGAAACGGAAAGTGAAAAAGCAATTTTTATTTTATTTTTGGGTTTGTGGAAAAAGACAAACTGAAAGCAGAATCTTACCATCCCGTGGGAGACTGTAAGCAGTACAATTAGCAGAAATGTTATGCCTTTTTTTATTAGCACATCAATTTTCCATAGTCATATACATCGAGAGACATGCATAAACGATTACATTGTTTCAGCCTAGTAAATGTTCTTCTCTGGCTGCGAAATAATGTCCTTACAGCCGAGGGAATCCAAAACAATCCCAGAGGTTTCAGCAGAGCTATAATGTCTATATAAGGACTGCCACTGCCCAAGGGTTGGATGGAACGCATCGAGGCTTACCACAAAGGCAGGATCTGATCCAAGACTCCACCAGTGCAGCTTCCCCTGGTGTGTGGGAAAGCAACTAGTCCAGCTTTGTCAAGCTTTACATAATCACTTCCGAACTGACAGGATGTCTTAGAAAGATATATATTCTGCTTTGTTTTAACAGGTGAAACTCTGGATGTCTGAATCTGACAGTTCAGCCTCTAAGGCATATGGACAAAAAGAAAAAACCCTGGACTTGGTTGTGAGTTACAGTTTAAACTGGTTGGCCTGTATTAAATATGACTTCATCAATCTATCTGCAAAAAATACTACAAAAACAAAACCGTTATAGTAAAATCACATGGTTGAAATACTCATCTTAGTTATTAAATACATAGATAAGTTTAAGTGGTGCCTGTTTAGTCTAATTAGAATGGTTAGAAGTTTCTAACCATACTTCCTTCTACTTGCCAGAATTACATTTCTGAATTACATTCTTACAATACTGTAGTTAATTTAAATTTGGCTCTCTCAACTATGCCAAACAGAGAGATGGAAACAGAGGGTTCTTTAAATTGAAGAAGTGACAGAAGTACTGCCCCTTATTTTGTGAGTCTCACTTAGAGATGCTTAACAAAGCAATTGAGTATGTTGATATGGGGCAGGCAAATCCATAATGTGTGCAATTAGTTCTAAAGGAATCAACATTGAATCAACTTAAATGAAACGTGCATAGTGAGAGACTAGAGGCCAATATTTATTCATAGGCACTTCTCATGCAGTTTTAGAGACAGTTGTTTTCATATCGTGATTTATATGCCCTATTCCACCCCCAGGGGAAGATCATAAATTAGACATATTCTCAATTGTTCGTCCTTTTAAAACCTCAAACGCTTTGTGACAGAGAGCAGCTGTAAAGCTGTGCCATACTGATTGACACCTCACACACTGTATATCCCCATAGATTTACTGGTACACAGGATGAGTGTTTATTTATTCTGTATTTGGGTTTCTTCTTCATCTTCATCTTCTTCTCCGTTAGGGATTTTACACCGCATAGATGCTTGGTTAAGACATGCATCTCTTCATTATACAAAACTACCAGTCTCAAATTCCTTCTTGTTGTCAATCTTTTTTTATTTTGTTGTTTTATTGTTAGTTATTGGTGTTCTTATCTGTAAGCATGTTTTGGCGTTGTTTATTCCATCCTCCAAACTGATTTCAGGACCCCTGCCAAACTACAGCGGTTGTGCCTGTTCCGGCTTAGCGCATGCTCAGGCCACTGTCGATTATAGGGATATTAATAATAATGGTACCCTAAGTAAATTATATAGATAATATGGCATTTAAATGCAATATGGTGCTAATGTTACTATCATGTACTGTTTGATGAATATGACTATCCTATTGGTTTTGGTGTAGTAATCCTTCCTATGAGTTATGTAGATATGTCTGATTGGAGGGGGCTTGTTCTATTTAGGGAACCTAGATGATGAAAATAGAACATTTAGATGATGGTGTTGGTTGTGTTGAGAAGGAGTGAGACTGGAGGACTGAAACTAAATAAGTTACTGAGGAGAAAGCAAAGTGGCCTGAGTCAGGTGTTCTTTTCTATATTTTTCAGTTTTTTTTTTTTTTTTTGTTTTTAAATCCTAAATAATCAGCACTTCAGAAACACGTGGATTTTTGGGACATAATAACCACCTCTCGCACTAAAGTACTACTCTGTGGCTGCGCCATCATTCAGCGAAGATCCTGTTTTCAGGTGATGTTACCCTCACCAAAAGCCACCACAAGTATGACATGTGTGAAACTATTTAATCCCCAGAAGCAGTCTGTAATCTTGGAAGCACACGCAGACACATTTCTCCTTCTTGATCTGGGCCGCATCCAATATCCTGACTTTTGATTAACTCACGGTAAATTCTTCTTCAACATTTATCCTTCAAACATCTGGCTAATGTAAACTGATGGTAAACTGCCTATAGTCGCTCTTGTAGCTTGTAGCTTGTAGCAAATCACATGGTGCCATAATTGAATTTTCCTGTGGTTCTTTCCAGTCATCCTGTGGTTCTCTCTCTCTCAGATTTCTTTTTATTTCTTTTTCCCAGAAGGAGAAAACTAAACGGAAGGCAGCCCGAACAAGTCTCAATTAATTAGAATTGTACTTGTCTTGTCTTCTGAGACACCTGATTAATACTAGATAAAGAAAAAAGGTGCCTTTTCTGTGGAAAGCTTATAATAGATGGTGCATTTGACTAGTGCTCCATCATTAATGACAATTCAGCTGTAAGGGGGTGAGGAGGTTTACCAAGTTGGCTGAAACGCAATCGATTTCAGATTTCTATCACAAACACGGATCTCATTAAGGCCTCTTTCAGGAAAAAAAGTTTAAAAAAAAAGCTTACCTATGTGTTTTGCAGTGGGTACATATTCTATTTGAGCCCTAACTCAATCCCCTTATATTAATCAGTATAACGTGAACAAACAAGGTTAACGTTCACAGCGAAAATCCATAAAACACTGAGATTTACTGATTTCTCTGAGGTAAAATTCAGTTGGCAAAGTCTCTGAACAGCATCATTTACTCCTTTTTCTTTAATAGCATCTGTAACCCAGGGCACCTTTGGTACAATTAGTTAAATACCTGTTCAATCAAGCACCGTGCACATGAAAGTTTTCATTACCAAATTATTTCCTGCTAAGACCTTGGATCAAGGTATTTTAATGCCACTGGAGTAGACTCTCATTAATTAGGAATGCTTTTCACTTTGGACTATAAATCATTTTTTGCTGCACTACATTCTATAAGTAAGCAAAGGATTCTCCTCTTCAGACAATTTAATTTGTAAATAGCTTTAAGAATAAGACGTGATTGTTACAAAACATAGCGGTGTAATTTTTACGTAATGGATGTTAATTCTTAACACTGACACAATTGCCATATGGAAAGGATACTTTTGACATTGGTAATTAACAATAATTTCATTAAATACTTGAAAAGACTAAGACTATCACTTAAAAATAATAATTAATAATATAATTTAATCATGTAAACAAAATATAAAGCCGAAAAAACATCCAGGATTTATTCCCCTATCCTCCATAAACACAGTTTGTTTTTAAATTATAGTAACATGTTCACATAAGGAGCTCAGCCTAGATGCCTCGATTTCCCTTTGACACTGCACTGTAATGAATGTTCTTGGATGGAGCTATTTAAGTTTAAGTTGTAAGACAGGAGGTCACATACTCAACCAGATATAAGGGTTTAAAACGTTAGTCTACAGGGAGCCTCTGATGAAAACCCTGCTTGCTTATGCCAACTTGTCATGTGGTCAAATCAACTGGATGTCTTTTAGGAAATAGATATAGTCACAGCTTGTATGTTGCACGTTTGGTTAAATTTAAAATCTAATACAACCGGAAAATGCAACGCTTATTTCAAATGCTGAGGGAAAGTTGTTGTATTTATTTATATATTAAAATGTTTCTTGATCATAATCATTATAATTGCATTTATTACCTTTATTTTGAATTAAATTTAACAGAGCAACACAGAAAAACTATAAATTTTCGGATTGAGCCTTAATAGTTTGAATTTAGGTGCTAACATACACAAAACTGTTGGGGAGAATGAATCATCCCCAGGGCTTTTAGAAACAGTCGAGCATAATATTCATGATTAAAGTGGTATTGAGCTATTCCACTGACGAAGTTAACAATTACATTCAGTCTCTAACTAAAATTTTATCCTTTACATTTAGCTGATTCTGATTCTAAATATATTGCATGATCAAATTAACAGTGAAATTAAGACTCGCATAGTTTTCTTCCTCTTAACTCATGAATCTGAACTTCCTAGGACATCACCTCTCAATGACCTTTTAAACATTGACACGCTCACTGAAAGGAATTAAAAATAAATTTGAGTATTCATGTGCATTTTCTGGTATAAACTTGCAGTATGTTGCATGTTTTTTTTTTTTTATCTTTCTCACACTTAAATTAAATAGGACAAGCATATTATACTTGATTGGTTTATTTAAGATAAATACATCATTTTCATATAGCTGTGGGAAACATCTAAGTAATCTAAAAACATGTTGTGACCTTAAACATGAAAGAATAATTCATCTTTGGTGTATTGCACTGTTCACATGAGTCTTAAGTAAAGTCACCTTACTGAGAACGCCTTATTAAGCAGCAGCTGAAATGTTTCAGGTGAAGTATAAGAGTGTAAAGTGAACCTGGGAATGAAAACCAGAACCCTTCTACTGTAGCAGTAACATTACTGTGAACTTCCTACAAGAGTTCATCAATGCTATTTTAAGGCCTATTAATATTTATTTCTGTGGGATTGTTTGGAGAAGATGGTCTACAAGCATTTAAAAAAAGCTCAGAAAGGACTTTAGAGTAAGAGCAGACTCCGAAGGACACTGTATTTTTGGTCCTAGTGGACCAGTGTTGCTTTACAATTATACTCAGGAAGTCAGAAACCATCTCAGAGCGCCCCTCAAGGTCAGGTTCAACAGATGCATATAGTTGAGAAATCAGTTTGAATTTGAAAACTGGCAATAATGCTTTTTTATTAGTCATTCAACTTGGCATACACCGAGATGAAAAACAGACATTTTTAAAATTTATTTTTTTACATTGGAAAACGGCAGAAACTGCCTTTCTATTCTTGCTACGGTGAAAGGTGTTTTCCTGTACATTACCATAACAATCCCACATAGCTTGACACGGTTCAGACAGCTAAAGAACCTTAGACATACTGAATATAAAACATTAATTATTTATTAGTTTATACTTTCCTATATTTTAATCGAGAGCTTGTATTTGTATAATGTAATAAAATGCAAGGAGTCTGTACATGAACAGAACAAGTAACTAATTTGGCTTTAAATGTTAAATATGTTCTAATTGCATTTGGACACAGCTAGGAATACAATTTCTCTTTCTTTTCAATTTCCACATTATGAAATTGTAACTTATCCGTCATTATACAGATTTACTTGCATAGAAAATTAGTGTTGGGAAGTTTTTTCTTCTGGTTTTGTATCTGTAGCTAAAATATTTAACAGCAATGTTCAGACTACAAGTTGAAAGGGTCATATTTTTTTTTCCTTTAATACCTCATAGTGGCAAAAGAAGAAGGCTATAAGCTGATCCAGTTAGCAACGGTAACCATGGCAGTGAGCACTACCCTCTTACCAGACATGTTACAGACCAGGGACGTGCAGAGAGTTCCTCAGGGGCAGGGGCTCAAATGTAAAAAAGGGCTATCTATCACCACAGAGCTCATTTTAAGCAATACCAATATTACAACTGTTAATAATAACTACATTTGCTACTGTGTTGTGCATGCTTATTAATTAATGATAAGAGGGGCACTTTTGATTAATTTGGAAAAAGGGCATGGGCTTGAGCCCCCAGAGCCCCTCCCTCTGCCCGTCCCTGTTACAGATGTATAATTAATTGCTTGATATATAGCTATTTTGAGGTTTTAAAGTTTTAAATTGTATAGTACAACTCCTATATATATTAGTTGAGGTTTAATAACCTCAAGAGAAGATCTAAGGCAGTAGTTTTGGTATATTTTACAGAAGAAATAGATTTAAACAAATAAATAAACACCAGCACCATGCATTGGGATCAAACTTTGAATGGTGTACCTCTGTCTGACACCAGGGTGGTAAGAAGCAACTGAACAAATGCCAACACACGCTATTTTTAGAAGCAATTCTGAATTCTGAGTACCGGGTTTGGGTAAAAGGGCCTTTTCCCAGTAGGAGGTGGTATCATGTTTTCTGATTTTATCTCTAGTATTGATTGTATTTCATGGTGTGCCTTCGCTTAAATGGTCAACACTTGTCCACATCCCGGCGTGGGTATTTAACAACCCCAAGGCTGTGCTGGCTGGATAGTGTCTCTTTCCATTACAGCTGTCTTGGCCCCTCAAAGATGCAGGAGGACGGTTTTGTAAACAATTCAGAGAATTGGATCTGACTGTTAAGTAGGGAGTCGCCAACAGTCATCACTTCCCAAAAACAGAAAAAAAAAAAGAAAGACATTTCTTGTCAAGATGCAAATGCAAACCTGGAGGAAAGTGATGAAACAGATTTTTATTTCATTTTTTTAAATGCAATGTGTTAAATCACGTCTCTTGACCTTTTAAATTAGTCCCTTTCTGTATAATTCCTGTAAGCAAAATACACCACATCGTCGCAAAGACAAGTCTTCCAAAAATTTATAAACAAATACAATATACAGTATGATGTCACTCATCGGGCAAACTAACCCAATGTGGATGACCAGACTGAAACAAATTGCATTAGTGCACATTATGCAAAAAGTGCGGCCCTTAATGACCTTACAATGAACTCTTAACAGTGCACCGTGGCAAGTGCAATGGGACAAAGGAAGCCAGTACTGCATTTGCCATGGCTTGGAGTGATGGAAAACAGTTAACTGAACTGCCACCATGCAGTGCTGTCTGTTGAGCTGCCAATATCTTTTCCAACCCCTAAAGAGAATCGATTACTGCATGGGTTATTTACAGCAGAACATCCTGTGCGTGCGGCCCTGTTTCCGATCAGGATTTCAAGGTCACCTCCTATTGTTCTTTGCGCAGCATTTTGCCGTGTGACATCTGGGGATGTGGCGGTTTGTGTCAAATGAGATGGGTTACTTAATTTAGTGGCCTTTATAAGCTGAGTGAAAAATCTCTCCGAATGCAGGATGTCCCCATATGGATGGAATTTAATTCCCTACACACAGTGGTAGAATGAGCAAAAAGCAACCATGCATTCTTTTCATCCATTTTTACCATCCTCTTTGACTACAGGTAGGAAAATTTAGTTGTTTTTTTTTCCTCTGGATCCCCAAAATGTTTTACATATAGTGACAGAGTAGGAAAATGGGCCATATTAGCGGCAGTAACCACAGAAGTGAGCTGATGTACCACCCTCTTACCATCCACTCTCTAATGGCACTGAATCCCCCCAGGCCCCTGGGCCACAGACTCAAGCTGATGATGTAACCCCACACCACAGGGAAAATCCAATCAGGGGACAGCTGACTAACAAATTGACAGACCGCAACAGCATCACGGGCTCTCAGAGTCAATATAGTTGTTTATTTCTAGATATTTACTTAAGTCTTTTTAGGACTGATATTGAACCCCCCAAAATAGAGTATATATATATATATATATATATATATATATATGTACACATAACAGGTAATTTGAACATTTAACATGAAAATGGATAAAACTGCAGTCTTTTTAGGACTGATATTGAACCCCCCCAAAATATGTGTGTGTGTATATATATATATGTATGTAACTGGTTATTTGAACATTTGAAACGATAATGGATAACATTGTAAAATGATGACATTGTGTGCAAACAACTGCTTCAGTTTTCAATAGCTTTCAAAAATGATATTTTGTTCTTTTGCATGCCTTTTTTTCATTCTTCTGCCTTTTGGGATTACTACAAGATATTTTAAAAATAACTCAGTGCTTACACACAAGAAGCTGACAGTGACAAACCTAGCGGCGTTCTAGGATTCAATTCAAGGTTTTTTTTTTTTCATATGCTGTGACAGATCAGGGAAGAGGGTTGCAATGTTTACAGTCCTTTAGTTTGATAATCCGCTCTCTACAGCCATTTTCATTTGTGTCATTTCAGGGAGTTTTTCATTACAGGAAATTTTTGCCTCCACATAATACTTATTTATTTTATACTTCCTGAACTACCTAAAGCCAACCTATTTTTATTTTACGTTTGTAATTTCCCTCATAATCCCATGGAATAATATTATGGGAACATTCTGTTTAGCTGATTTAAGATTTCTGTGAGGTTTTTAATCATAGGCATTTTTACATACGGAAATTTCCCCTCATTACCCTGTGTTATTTTTTGAATCCACTCATACAAACAGTTTACAAATAAATAGTTAAAACAATACAAAAAATGACTGTGACTCAAACTAACAGACAGCTACTGACCTAGTTTCTGCAATCATATATTGCCGTCCTCCCAATTTTCATGATACACAGTTAATCGCATCATATATTGAGTTAAAATTATCCTGCCATATGGTATTCCTAAAGCCAATTGCTTCAATAGTAACAGATTGTTCATTACGTTGCACAAATATGATTTTCCGAGATCAGTCTAATTTAAGATATGAAACCTGATGAACCTGTCAGGACCAGCAAATAAAAACATAATGTTATCCTGGCGAATTAATAAACAGCTGAAACAAATGTCATTGTTTTCTGGACCATTCAAATCTGAGTTGTGTAGAGCAATTCGATAACTGCTTTCCTTCTTGAATTATTGTTGCTTGAAACAATGTCATGGATATCCTACAATAAATTCAACAAAAAAGCTATTGCGCATGGCAATGTTAGCAGATCACATGGCATTGTGATCTTCAAAACACTAGAAAATGCAAACACTAGACTGTTTTTCGTTTGAGAAAAGTTATTTAATACATTCAGTTCTATAAATAGTTTTAGATTAGAATAGTAAATTATGTAAATCACTCTGCACAAAAGATTCTGTTTAGCAAATAATTTCAGCGACAAACAAAGACCTCAAACAAAGCCTGTGCTGTTTATAAAGTCTTCTGAAAAAAGTATTTTTGCTTGTCATGCAATGCCACAATTTTGGACATAAAGCAGATTGATCACTTTGGTCACCTGACTGCTTCAAGAGAAAGAGCATCTACAGTGAACATGTCAAGAAGCATGAGGATTGATGCATGGAAAGACCAACTGCTGGAACAATTCACAGTTTTCTTTGTGAAAAAGCACCCAACTTTTCCCCACAATAATAGCATGCATGCCAAGACTGCTCTACTCAAAAATGGTATCCAAGGTGCTACATTGTTGCTGTCCCCTTTGAACATGATGCTTTGCCTGAAATAATATAGTGTATGACAACTGTTTGGATGAATCTTTCTTGCAATCCAGATTTTCAGATCATTCTCTAGGCAGCTCTCTTGTGTTTTTGTGGTTTTCAGTGACTCAAGGGTATAGCGCAGATGGTATTTCCGCTTTGTCCATGGTGCCATGAGGAGATTAACTAATTTAAGGTTTCTGGGAGCCCTTCATAACTCTGGGTATTTACCATTCTATAAATAGAGGTATACAAAGTAGGTAACAAATATAGTAAAATAAACTTTGATTAGTAAATTCACAAAACCACTCGCAAATGATTTTGCAAATCACAAATTATGTACTTTTAAATATACAACATTTGCATGAGTTCATGAGCCTCTGGAACTCTATTGGAGGGATGGAACACCATTATTCCAAAATATTTTTACCTCATTGAGAGTGCTGTATAAAATCTCCCATAGGGGTTCAATTGGTTTGGGATCTGGTGATGAAGAATGCCATAACATATGATTCACACCATTTTCAGACTCATCAAACCCCTTGTGACTGCTTGTGGCCTGTGGATAGGGGCATTTCCATCCTAACAGAGACCATTCCCATCAGGATAGAAATGCTTCACTGTGGGACAAATGTGATCACTCAGAATTACTTTGTAATGATTTTCAGTGACCCTTCCCTCTAAGGGGACAAGCGTACCTGAACCATCCAGGAAAATTCCTATATTATATATATATAGTTGGTACTGCTGACTGACAATCATGAATAATTATATTTACTCATTTTCTTTCATAACAGATAACTTTTAGGAAGATTTCACATCACAAAATGTCAGCTACACTCATTCTATCACAATATTATATTGTTAGGAGATCAATTCTTTGGCTATGGCTCGAAAATAGATTCTCTCAAAGCAACTCCTATCTTTTAAATTAAATTTCCTTGTTACATTGTAAACCACCATTGACAAAAACCTTTCGGATACTGTGATGAAGGATCAACATCGTAATTTACATGGACACCTATTCCTTCCCTGTAGTGTGTTCTGGCAGTAATTACAAAGATACTGTAAATTCATAATCATAAATTGACATTTGATATTAATTCAGATTTAATGTAAATGCATATCCGCGCTATAGTGCTCTTTATCTAGCCACCCCACTTTGTATTTCCAGAATACAAATGGAAATACTAAATGATTGGTTAATGTTATGGCCTTTTTTTTTTCTTTTTCTTTTTGTCTGCAAAATATGAAATAAGACGAAAATACAAGATATGCCATAACCCAACTCTAACATCACAAAAATTGGTTTACTTAGTGCTTTTGATCTTTTCTCCAGTGCTGCCACCTGTGTGAGATTGGTAGTTTTATTTTTCAGCTTAAGGGACATACTGCACAAGTCTTACTGAGCCAGAAAAGGTTCTAAGTGTTTAATCTTTATTACAATAGACATTTAACAATCATTAACATAAAAGAGTTTTCTCCTCCAGACGCTATGTATTATAGCTGTTATATGCCTGTTGCTCCACATTTAAAAACAAATGGTTCCCCAGGACTTATCCACTCCAAGTCAGGGATGGAAAGCCATATAAATAGGCTAAGATCAATAAATGAATTGTGCATCTACAGACAAGTCTCCTTGAATTGTTTTACAGATGAGGATCAAAATGCTATGGCTGCTCAGATCCACGTCATATTCACATCCAAATGGTTTTAATGTTAATTAGTTGTATTTGAACTTAAAATGCCTGAAAATGTTTGGGGAAATTTTCCAATTCATAATTGATGATGCCCAACAGCAATGCTGTGTAATGCATTCCTTGGTTACTTTCTAGTCCTTCAAAACCCAAGAGAAAGTACATTAAAGCCTCCATCTAAACTTGTAATTGCTAAATCTCAGAAAATGCCTAACACAGGATTTTATGAATTTACTAATAGTTCGTGCCCGCATCAATTACATTTAGCTAGGGCTTCCAAGAATGTGTCTGTTTAAGAATTCAAAATAAAAGTTAAGTACTCCACGGTTCAAATCCACCACAAACCCAGTCAGAGCAGGACACAAAGTAGATAAATATTTATTGTACACTAATTCAACACAGTTGAAAATACAAAAGAAATGATTCATCAATCAAGTAGTAAACTAATGTGCCACATGTCCCAAATAATGGTTTCTCCCCACAACTGATGGAAAAGCTTAACCCCCTTGGCCTTCCCCTAACTATTCAACACTGAGTGACCCAGTCTGGATTAGGAAGGTTCCCATGGCTTCTGGTGTCTGCCTGTACACACCCTCTGCAGAAGTGATAGGGAGTCTAGTAAAAGTTTTCAAACCTGCCAACATGCACATATCAACTATCAAAAAGTAATGCTGTACACTGCTTGGAGGGCATTTATTTATGTATTTCCCCCCTCCCATCCTGTCTTCCCAGGCCTGAGAAGGGTAAGGGGGGCTGTGGGTATGCAGCAGATGCAATCAACACAACATCAGTAGTGGCTCGTGGCCCTCCCAAATGGTTAGGAAGAAAATATTGGCAGTTGGTCTGACTAGTGTTTTTACATTTTAAACGATGCTACTACCTAAATAAGCCGCAATGAATTGATGTATACCCATTTGTTGAATTGTTGCATTCTTTCCTGTTATTCCAGTTGGTTTATATTCACTACACTGGAGTGCGGTAGACACGTTGATTGTAATGGGGAACTGTGCCTCTGAAAAATCAATAGCTGAATATAACAGCAAAGTCACAGATGGGATCATAGGAAATACCAAAGAAAGTGACTTAAAAGTCTAAATATATAGGCCACTGGACTACAAAGATTAGGCCGAAAATGCAGTTATAATATACTAAATTAGACACCCATTCACAGGTCTCCGTGAGGACATACATAACCAGAAACACTGTGTGAGGGTGTCTGAGGAAATTTTATTACCTTCTTAATGACAATGATTATTCAAACTAGTTATTCAAACATATATAGTACAAGGCACCTAGAATATGAATAAATAAATAAATAAAAACACAAAGCATAGTGCAATAGAGGCAGATCTGAGTACTTCTTATTAATAAAAGGATGAGCAGTCAGGAATAAAATTGGAAAATCACTTATCCAGCTAAGCAATAACAATTAGATTTTAATCCTAACATGAGAATAACATGGATTACAATGCTATAGAATGTATCTCATTAAAGGAAACCAAAGAAACAACAAAGGGATTTCTATGCTGAAATCAATGCTATTTCGTTTTAAAACACAGCGAGAAAATCCATACTTAACCCATATTGAGTGTGTTCAAGGAATTGAATGGCCTCAATGTGACATTGGAGAGTTGAAAAAGTTGAACATGTAATTTACCTTAATTAAAACTCTTTGCACTATCAGTCTGCCATCTTCAGCGAACATAATGGACACAGATTGACAACCTCTTTCCATCTCACCATCACCCATATTGACATTATGCAAATTCCGCTACATGAAAAGACTGTAAAGCAAAATATCCAGACAGTATTTTTTTGTTGTTGTTCAGTCCTCCCTTCTCTTAAAATGCAACTTAAAGTTCTGGCTCAATTGATTGTTGTGATGATTGCTTAACCTGAGGCAGTTATGTGACAAAGATTTTTCTGAAGCTCCAAAGTCAAAATGGGTCATAAGCGCTATAACAACAGACTCCCTGTGGTCTACCAGGTCAGGTCATTCAGAACAGCGCAATGGGAAACTGCACCAGCTGAATATGTGAGAAGACCAGCAATATAAATGATGTGGAAATTTTTCTCCACAATGTGAAAAAGTATTTCACAGTGAGTCTCAGCTGCTGTTTTAAAAAGAAGGCATGGTTGCAACACAAGAGGATAACAAAGACACTTGGGAAGTGTAACCTGGAAAATAATGCTTTGGTATTCAAGAAAACAGTCCAAGGCATGCTTCCAAGTCTAGGGAGTAAATCGGATTTCATCGGCTTGAATTAGTGTTTGCCCCAGTTCTAACAATGCAACCAGGAACAAAGGAATCCAAAGAAACATCAAAAGAAAACCAATTGGTCTTCAGTATTCACAGATGTTCTTCCCAAAAGGATTTGCCTTTTTGGTAAATACTCTCCTTTAACGATATGCAAGTCTGTGCTTCATGCAGATGTAGATGATTTTTTGTCATTTGTATATCACAGTCATAAGTGCAGTATTGTTCTGCAGCTGACAGCTTTGATATATTATGATGTTCTTGAAGATCATTCTCCAATATTCTTGGCTTGTGTTTCTGTGTTTCTATCACAACCACATCAATTTTTTCTTGTATCATTGTGTAACCTCAAGTACGAACTATTTGATTGATGAGCCATTCTTAACAACAGACTAGAGTGGAAAGCTGTAGCACAGCTTTGTGATGTGTGCATTCGCACAAAAATCCCTCAGTCCTCCACGATTGCGTTGAGGAGGGTTGAGGATTGACTTTAGGAGGGGTGAGGTCTGATGTCTCACGGTTGAGTCGAGGAGGGGAGATGATTGACTCGTGGGAGGTTCACAGACGGCTCAGGCCATACGTGCACACAAGTCATTTCCCCCCCCCCCCCCCAGTGTTCCTATGCTCTGAAAAACTGTTTGCATCAAGATACACAATTTATTAGTCTTTGTTTAACTGAAGTAACACAATAAGTTAACTTTGTTACATATACAGATTTTCTTTTGTACTTTATTTATTAATTAATCAAGATAGGGTTCATATAATTTTCAACATCACACATCTGAGTGTGATGCTGTTAGCGCAACCACAATAAGGTGCGTTACGAGGTCCCTCCCCAGAATGTGACCGCACGGTCCATTCAGCCATACTTATGTGTTTTTTTTATATGAATCAATGCCAATCGTGATGAGAGTTGCCAAGGGTCGGGTTTTTTTTTTTTCTTTTCTTCTGCCAAACAGTGTCCCCCCCAAATTTGATTTCCCAAGAAATGTTCTCAGTGCCATTAAGAGATACATTCCTCTTCTCCAGTCAGCGCTGAACCTTGCTCTTTGGCAGTATTTTATTGGCTGTGTGTTAAATGAGAAATGGCTACAAGGCAGGTGGGCCAGATGAGTTTCTGTGTACACAGGCATTGTCCCCCATATGTGATCCCAGGACTTGAGCCCGGATGCAAAGGTAACAATTTCAAAATTTCTTCAAAAGTTTAAATAAACTTAAACTATATCAGGCAATCAAACATTTTAATTCAAAAGAAATTCTAAAATTTACAAAGAATAAGATCTGAAATCACTCATGAACATGCTTTTCAAATTGTAATTATGAGTAAAGTAGGGCGCTGCAGAGGGGTAGAGGTGAAATTACGTATGTATATCTGTTGCAGGATTGCAATATCCAATTGAAAAACCTGATGTACAAGATGAATACAATTACGCAATATATGTGTTATATGATTTCACAATATTGATAATGGTGGTACACAGATGTCACTATCACTTTCCACAAAGAGTGGCTGTCAAAACTCAGTTCTCCCGGGCAGGTTGCATTGGAATAATGGAACCTTTGTTTTATGAAGCACACCTGTGTGTGTGCTTTGAAGGAAAGATAAAGGCAGCTCCCAATATGAAGCATCTAGAAACAAAAAGATCAAATTCCACAAAAGCAATCCACATAATGTATTTTTTTTTCCTTTCTCCTTTTATGTTACATATAATTAGGTGAGGATGATGTCAAATGTTATTGCTTTCTTTCCATATTTTTCTTACTTCAAAGTTAAATTCGGGAAATTTATATTGAATTTAGGCTGGGTTCAAATACAGCCAATGACAACCTGTATTTTAAACAATTGTATTTAATAGTGTTTTCTTTGTGTGCATCTTATTTCTTCTACTTGTGTGTGTGTGTGTGTGTGTGTGTGTGTGTGTGTTGTGGATGAGAGCGAGAGAGAGAGTAAATGTAAGAGAACGTAAATGAAGAATTTGGCTATGGAATTTGGAATCTGTGATTACGTACAGACATTATTCAGAATGCCATTTATTTTGTCCACTTGCAGGTGCTGGGTAAGCCGACAGGAGACGCTGGTAAGGTAACTCGATTATCCTGCCGATTTCCTCCTACCCCAGCGTCTTGCCATATGTGTGCCTCCAATGTACTTTCCTGGATCCTTCCCTGCAGGTCATAGGGTTAAATTAGTTGTGATGCCTACATTTTAAGATCTATAAAATCTATATATAGATATATAGCATCTAGTACAAAATATCTGTACTACTATCCAAAAACAAGCAAACAACATATCCAGCAGAAACTTTAACAAAACTGCAGCCTGCAGTAACCAATGACTGTCGGACTCCACAATATTTTAGTATAGTAATCTCTCAGTTTTATCCATGATAGGGATTACTATCATATGTTATGTTTTTGAAACCTGGCTCAGGGTTGCAACAAAGATGGAAAACCACACACTTAGTAACGGAATAGCAAAAAAGATTACATAAATAAAGTAAATACTTACAAAAACAATTAGATAAGGCATTCTCAGCCTTGAAGGAACAATTGTAAGTCTTAGTGAGATCTTGGAGGGGCATTGTTAGAGGGAAAATGTGTCCCTCCAGGTCTGGCAATGCCTCTCCAGATCAGAGAGTGCCCCTTCAAGGCTGAATTTATGTGTAGTTTTCAGATTCGATGAAGCATCTGCAATGTCTGCGAATAGGAAGCTTAATGTAAACTTTTTTTTTTTTTTTGAGCTATTTATATTGCAGCTTGAACCTTGTGCTATCTGCTGAAGCCAAAATGACAGCAGGTGTTACCACCAACTGTGATATTTTTCCATGCGACAATGACAGCGTTTACAGCGGATCAGCTCTTTTTAACAGTCGTAAGTAGCTCTTTTATCAGCGATACTGTGGATTATGCTGTAGAGCAAGCCCTGTACCTTCTCTTTTCAATTAGTCTCCTAGTTAACAACAAGCACTGTAAGTTGGTTGTTTAGGTAATTGCAAACATTTTTCTATTATTCTAAATATGTATTTCTAAATAATTATAGTGCTAAATAATGAATGTGTATTCTGTTTTCATGTATATCCTTAATATGCTAAATAGAAGCAAGTAATTAACTTCCCCGTGAAATAAATAAAGCAATGAAATAAAAACCACAAAAAAACTTTGTCCTCAATGAAGCTCACTGCGTGTTTCAGACATTTGTTTCCTGACACAAATTTTTTTTTTTTTTTTTTAATTTAAAGAGAACCTATGGACTGCAAGATTATTTTTATTAATACAGAAAAATAATATAGGTAAATCAACGTGACTTTGCTGGTCTATGTAGACTTGACAAGTCATCACAGTCCAAGTTAAGTACTTGTACTTCTCAAGTGTGTATCAAGTATTTTATTTTTATTTTCACCGGTCGAGTCTCAATTTGTCCGATTTGTGACTTGAATGTGACTCTAGTCCAAGTCAGGTAACTAAACTTCACAGCTCAGCTGTCAGCCGACATGAAATTCTCACCCTCTCCCCAAAATCAGATGCAGTTGACCACGATTGTCTCATCATGGGCATGTGAAAAGGTGTGCATTAAAAAGTCCCCGGGGAACGAAGATGGGGGAGACAATGCGAGAGGCCATGTGCTTCCCAAATCAAGCTTATGAAAGCTTCTTTTTCTCTGCAGTTACGCATCCCCTAGACACAGCTAGACACACACACACGGGTGGCGAGATTGAGCCAAACCCCAAGCCTGGCGCAACCATTCATCACTCCCTTTGCTAGCCAGAAATAAAGATTTGTGGAACCTGGTTGCTGCTTAGAGAGTAGTAGAAACTTTGGTCACCACCCAAAATAATAAACTAAAATATCAAACTGAAAAACACGTGACTTCACCAAAGTAAACATTAAACGTGATTCTGAGTCTGATGGCTCTCTGAATATCGGTGATTGCCATTTTCCTGTCTTTCCTTGATTCCTTGGTGTGCGTCACTGTCTTCCTCCTTCTCCTTTCTTCCGATTCTCTCGCAAGTCACTGGTCCCTACTGAGAAATCCACGATGTTGATAAAGGCTACAAATTGCCTTAACTCCCAGTAGGTGCCAGCGGGCTTGCCCAGTCTCCTTCCACACTTGTCTGTGAGACCGACAGGTTTTGTTATAATTTACAAACACAGTGTGGGTGCAACCCACAAGGAATTTGGCAAAAAAAAACCCTTTAAAAGTTTTTAAACCCTGTCTCGAGCTTGCCTGTTGACTTCTGGGTCATCTACCTCGCACAATGGGTCACTGAATGCCGTTGGTTCAGCATATTATTACTTTACGTTCTACTTACTCTCAGAGAGTTATGGAGAGAGCAGTATCAGTAGGAAAAATGAAAGATTTGGCTTTATAAGTAAATAAAAAAGTTTGTTTATTTATAATTATCCCAAGCGTAGGGGTTAAATTTGGCCCCTGAATGATTCTTAGCTTTGCTTTACGGCTTTTTTATACTCCACACACCTAATCGAAAATCAAATCTACTGCCACTGCCGTTTAACTCTCACAAGAACAGTAGCAAATGGGCATGGTAATGCGTGTTCCCCTATGGAGTCTTAAAAGTGGCAGATTTTAATCTGACAAATAGATATGGTCTTATGCAAATACATTGGATGTGGGTAAATTTGCTCTTTAGAAAATGGAAGAGAAAACAGGCCAGCTAAAATTGTAGGCCCTGTCCATGGACACATGAGTCATCTCAGCTGAGACCAGATCATCTGAATTAAAGCTGACAGTTGTCACATTATCAACCTGCAATGGAAACCCACAATAAAAGCTGTGAAACCAATGTGCTGACGACGGCCTATGCAGAGAGGCCTCTTCACAAATGCTTTGCTTTTTTTATTTTACTGCTCAACTTGCATTCATTTGACACGACGATATCATTGTTAATGTGGCAAGCGGTGACATATTTATGATTGTGCAGTTTAACTACTGTAAAAACCTTGCCTTGTTTCAGGGATAATGATAAGTGGCATGGAATGGTGGAAAAGGTTTTGGATCCATAGTATATATTTCAGTCTTTTGGCTACAATAGAAATTTCTTGTCAAATTTAAGTGCTTTTCAGACCAGCACCATGCTATGGCTGACGTTAAAAGCTGCAGGCTTACATACAATGAGACACACTCATCGGGCTTGAGATACAAACTCAATGCCTCATGCTCCACACAAACCTTTCCGTATAGCAGCATAGAACTTTTCAATTTCACAGGCTTTTGTGCAAACACCCCTTTAGGTATTTTATTTCAAGGTCCCATTCGAGGCTTTTCAATGCACAAACCTTCTATTCGTCTTTGTTACTGAATACGCTGAAGTGTTAATGCCAGGGGGACTCATCCATCTCAGCCCACATAACTCAGGTCTGCCTGGGTGTATTCAAACAGGCATTCCATGGTGTCTTATAGCCTTATCATAATTTCATTTGCATGAGCATCATTCAGACATTGTGTTTTTTATGAACATCAGTGGTAAACTGACCAGGTCAGAGTATATCTGAGGTGAGGCATAATAGCCATAGCCATGGACCTGAAGGCCAAACTATGAATTTTTGGGTAACTTTCACAGTGAAGTGTGTTAGACTGCAGTAAAGTTACTGGCATCTGAGAGGCAGTCTCACATCAGTAATAGGTTAATCATTAATTCATTATCAGCACATTATATAAGCAACGACTAAGAACACCAGTCTTAATTACCTATTTAAAAAGCCTTCAACTTAAATCTGAAATCCCAGATGCGACCTTTTAGTTGTCTGCGCCTTTTGTTTCATAATTTTTATGTTGCTTTTATTGATCAATGCTTAGAAAAGGTCTTGACAATAGCTACAGTGATAAACTATTCCAATAAACCATTTTTTTAAAACTCTGGTTTCAGGCCTTCTTTATGCACAATTTTAACAAAAGAATGTTTATGCAAAAGACTAAAAGAGGAAATATGCATAATTTGTGTTGTAGTGGTACACGCATGTGCCTGTGTACACATAGTTAAAACTAAAAGTTCTCTCATACAGTATGTCACTCTGTATGTTAGTTAAATGTGGATAAACGCTGAACCAAGCCAGTCGAAGTTAGTGTATTATCTAGAAAAGTGGCTTGCTGTGAGGACAGGCATTTACGGAGGATCAATGCAGCGTTTGTTCTGTGTTTCATGTCCAGAATTTGAGCGCTCAGGTGCTCAAGCTGGGAACGTAATTTGTGTAATATGTGACTTTGCAGTGCCATAATGATGTTTAATCTATTATTAATGTTTAATCTGTTATCGCCCTGATTAATTTGGTGGGATGGAATGAGCAGAATAAAACAGAGCAAGAGGCAATAATTGAGGAAAATGCATTGTGTGATGAAACAACTTGGTACAGGATGTGTTTAAATATTCCTGAAGGTGCCATACTGGCAAACAACTGTGTTTTGTAATGCTCAGCACAACCCTGGGAACCCGATTATGGTGTCTTAGCACCAGGCATGTGGAAAATGGGGACGCTGGGAACAGAAGAAGATCAATGTCATTGGACCACTGCCCCCGGCAGATGGCACAACCTACCGCGTGGTGGTTGCAGATAAATTTGCAACGTGGACGATGGCATTTTCCACTGGAAACAACAGTGTTGAGATAGCTGAGAATATTATGGCCAAACACCTGATACCGCTGTCTGGCACACTTAAATATGACAGACAAGGGCACACATTTTTCAGGTGAAATTGTGCAACAAGCAAGTGTTCTTCTCCTAGCAGACACATTTCACAGACCTTATCATCCACAAAGCAAGCTACCAGCCGAGAGAGCCAAAGGGACTTTGACAAACACCATAACCAAAAAAAGGTGGCCTCAGCTGGCAACATCTGGAATCGGATTCTCACCGCTGTTCTCGTGAGAAGCTGAGCATCAGCTGCATGCAGGACAGGTCTTAGCTAATGTCTAGATGTGAAATGAGACCATTAGAGCACTCTGAGTAATTTGACTGCAAATTACATTGAACCGATTAGAAGTGGAGCTGTTCAATTCGATATGTAACAAAGTAAACAGCTGGGGTCCAACACGGGTTCTGTACAAAGAACAGGACGAGTATGGTGGAACCATCTAGCCTACCGAACGCCACATGTTCAATTTTAACGAAAACTGACACCAATCTACACATCTACATGGAGTACTGAATTGTTTTCACTTGACTCAAATATTGATATATATATCTTACCTTAAAATCTGTGTGGGTAGAATTGACAAACGTCTCCAATTACAAGATGATGATGCCTCTGAAGGTCACTGAAAAGGAATTACATGGGTTAGCCATATGGTTAAAAGTGCATTGTAGTTCAGTGCCCAAACTCAATCACCCTGTTTCAAAATCTTATGGAGGGTTAAACTGCAGATGGAGGGAAAAAAGTATTTAAAAATCAACAAATTATACTCTCTTCAATCCGAGTTTAGTACCTAGTAAATTTATTGCAGTATGGCCAAAATATTTAACAGATGTCTAGAGCATATGTTTTAGGATTACTTACTTGAATCCAAACAGCAGTACTTACTTAAAAAGACATTATTCGTTACTGTGTGAACATGAGACAAATGACATGGCATCAAGGAATGTCAAAAGATGTTGGAGTGTCAGTAAGAAATTAACAAGTGAATATAAGGATATCAATGTGATTTTGTGGCTAGGGCCCATTAAGCTGTCGCCAGTAACATTGTTCTGTTACATTTTCGATATGTGTTTATAAATGCCACACTCATATTTTAAGTCATGACTCTTTAAAAGTATGACAAAAGAGTATAAACACAAAAAAAAATGGAAACAGCAGTAGAACGTGGATCTAGAAAGAGATGTAAAACTTGCAGCTGTTTAATTATTGGTAACGGGTAGTGGGGCTGTGTACTATGCCAGATTGTGTGCCCCAAGAGAAGTAGAGGACTCTACCAACAAGCAGACGGTTCCCAGGGCCATAAAGCAGAGGGATGAGGATACCACATCTCACAAGGCCTATATTTAGTACGAAACAAGGGGAAACCATGCTCACACGTCACTGCATTTTAGTGTCATTGCTATGGTCCACAGAGCAAACTGAACAAAAAACAGGGTTTCTCGCTTTCGCTTGCCCGCTGCAAAATCGGACGGACAGCTGTACCACAGAAGCCTCAATCAAGTGCACTGAATTGTATACTAGAAGGGATCGCATGATTGTAAAAACCGACATGTCCTTTATTTTATGGCTAAATAAAGGACTGCCAGGAAATTGCAAGGATGATGTCCCTGCTGTGACGGATAACAAAGGTGGAGTAGTTTGTAGCTGTCAGCGAAGTCATGATAATGACTGATGATGTACTGCATCATAGTGACAGTTGTTGGACTGGCCAGGAAAGAATAAGAACACCGATTTTTGTAAATTTTAGAAGTTGAGATTAATTGGAGTCACAGATTAAATTTTGCTGTTGATTAAAATTCTGATCAAACCATAGAAAGCAATATTTTCCAAATTAATATTTAAAAAAAGAAAATCCCTCCATTGGTCAGTTCATTAGAAGAGAGGTTTCACTCTTTAAATGTATTAAGTTTAATTCCAACAGGACAAAGTTTAGTAATGTTATATACTGCTGCAAACCAAGCAAGTATATCAATGCATAAGACCTATTGTTAGTCAGGGAATAAAATAAAAACATTAACAAAAAAGTTATGTTTGATTAAGATTTTAAAGTTGAACTAATTTAATTTGAATCTAATAAAATAATAAATGTATTATTGAACTTTCTGCATATAATCTTTGATGTTTACAGTTTAAATGACAACAACACCGAGAACATTAGAGCAGTGTACTTTACCCAGTTACCGAGCTGAATTAGATTAGGTAGAAACTTTACTTTGTGTAAAATCTGAAAAAGGTTAAGAAGAAAAGACATAAATAAATGAAAATAATAAACAGAAAACGTGATTTATCTGAAACATTTCAAAGTGATTTATTAGGTCAATTAATAATTTTAATTAAGGTTAAACTTTTAAATTGCGTTTTTAAGAATTTATAAGTTTTTCCAAAAGGACTGCTGAGCACACAAGGGCTATTAGGAACATGCCTGCCAGACCTTCTGGGAGTTAACAGAGCCAGAGGTCAGGCACGAAAGGAAAGACACACGGGGGAAAAAAATGTTCATCGGTTTCTGTTTGTTCCCTCCCGGCCTCTTAGTGTTGCCTTTGATATTTTTGTAGGGAAGTCATGAGGGGAGTCCATGAAGTCTTTTGTGCATATTCTGTTGGTTTGTTAAATAGATAAAGTTTAAAAACTATGAAAGTTGTTGTAGGTAAGTGCATCTTTTCGTCAACTAAACTATTTTAGTTTAGTTCTTATATCTGATATCCAACTCATTAAGGACTGAAAGGAGAAACTCTGCAGAAATAAAAAATACATTCCAGTTTTATAAATGTGATGTTCACCTCTGCGTGCATGTGGGAATGGGTTAATTTCAAATCAGAAGTTTTTGTCATGACTTACAAGCAATAAATCAAGAAAACTACTGTAGAAAAAAAGAAAAGGCTGATCCTGTAGACCAGTGATTTTCAAGAGGTTTGCCATGAGAACTGTCCAAGTGTGCTGTGAAAAATCAATGGGTCAATAGCAGCGAACATCGTGAAGGTCGGGTTTGAACTGGGTTTACTACAGCAGTAGTTAAACCCGTGGTCTTAAACTGATTCTTGTTGTAGCGAACCATGCTGGGGTAATTGTATCACACTTTTTAAAAATGTTTTCTTTTTTTCTGGAAAAGGCACGAGGCGATGAACAGAATCCATTTTCCAGAGAGAATTAAATAATCAGAAAGCCCATTGCTAAATACAAAAAACTGGAAAATGTTTCCATGATCCTATAGGCAGTCCTGGAAAATGGCATAACAGTAAACACGTTGATTTATACCTCATAATAGTGGTACATAGTTAACATAAAATCCAGTGCATTCATTTACTATCCATCAATTTTCCATCTGGAAAAAGCATTTTTGTTGCTTGTATGAGACAAAGCTAGCTAGCTGACGCTCCTGGGCTTCATTGTATGTGCACCTCAGCTTTATTTCCAATCCTTTTATTTTCCGTTCTTTGCATTTGTGCAATATACATATACAAAAAACTAAACAAAAAACAAATGTAGAAGTATCACAAATTGATACTTGAAATTGAAATTGAATTAAATTTGTGAATTGAAAATTCACAAAAGCTGAATGTAATAAAAACCTATGTGAACCTATGCAAGGATAATGGAAGCATTAATGTTGAATGTTAAGAACGGAATGTTATCCTTTTTAAGTGTTCACAACTTTCATGTGTTTTTTCTTATATTTTTCTTTGTTTTCATTCATTACACTGGTTTTCGCCGGACAGGTTGACTGTAATGGAGCACTGTGCTGAACCTAGTCATAGTAGAAACAAGGAGAGTGACTTAAAAGTCAAACAACAAAATGGAAAACAAAGATCACAAAGAGAAGAACATGTAAATACAACACACTGAATGAGATGATGCTCTATAGCTCTCTCTACAACATCGAAGTTGACGATATATAATGACAGTCTTAATGACAGATGTTTAAGTTTAGCTACACATTACAAAATCAAAGCACCAAGATTTTCATTGATAAACAAATATTTTATTTTATTGATGCTTTTACCTCTTAAATTTAATACATATTTTCCTAACCACAGACTCAGTTCAAAATAAGAAAGACAATTTATGCACAGAAGCAGAAGCTGTATTTAATTGCTAATAACAAGTCGTTGTGAATAATTATCTTGTTATATTTGTTGTTAAACGACAAATTACTTCTCAGTCATCTCTTGGAATTATTCCTTGGATCACCTTGTGTTCTTAATTCACATACAATTAGTACATGCACAAATACGTAAACATTAGGGTTGGAGCCACCATTGTGTTTCTTCATTCTTGTAAAACTGTAAGGAATGTCAGGATGAGATTTATAAGATCCAATAAACTGATGCAGAACTCTAACTCTCACCGTACTTTTCATATACTTATACAGTATCCCCTCAATCCAAATACCTACACAGCAAAACTATGAGAAATCCAACAGAGAGAAACGTAGGTCGCTCCCACTACAGACACTTTTCCTTGCGTGAGTCTGAACCTCCATTATTAAAATATTTAGACTGATACCAATAGGCAATTTTGTATTTATACAATATGGTGAAACATATCCACAGATCTCTTTATCAGGGGAGTCAGCTGTAAACTCAGATCATGCCTTTCACAATTTTTCTAGGGAAATGTAAAATAAAATTAACCCTTTTTTTGGTTTGTTCCTTATTTTCAGTCAAATTTATTATGGCAGCTGGAACAATCCATTTTATTGAGTTGGATAACGTTTTTAATGATGTTTGATTACCTAACTAATGAAATCTAAATGATACACTCCAATATTAATCAGAAATCATTGCTTGCCGGTTGTATTTTTATTTTTTCCTTGCTTAACTATACATTGGGAATAAGTGTGTTATTGTGTCATGACGGCATGGCTGTAACGCAAACTGCACATGTAAAGTTTGAAAACATTAAACGTTAATACTTGCATTATCTCTGCATAGGTTCAGGAAATCTCCCCAAATTAAAACGTTAAAACGATAGCACGAGCCGTGTTCTTGGCAAACAGATGGGAGTGTGACACACTTGTGAAAAAAGAATTACTGATGGTTAACTTAACTATTGTCAACAGGACAAGCCCTGGCTTACTATCATTATCTCTGTTCTTGTAACTTATTAAGGGTTTGAATTTTGACTGTAATAGATAAATAAATAAATAAATAAATTGTTATGGAGCACCTCCCAGAGTGTGGTGACACAGTTGTTCACGGAGATATACATCAGGTGTTTTTATTTTCAGGTAAAAAAAGACAGCTGGAGGAGAGAAAAACAAACTACCCCCTACTGGAGAAATTAAATCACTAGATGTAAAAGGGAAAAAGGTACCATCCCCTGCAGACATTACATTCTAGATCAAACATGGTAATTTACTTAAATGGGTTCCCAATTTATAGTGGAATAAAAATAACCCCCCTTCCCCATTCCCCCTCTCTCCATAATCTGGTGTGGAAAGATACTGCATTATCATCCCATGATCTAAAGAGCATTGCATTTACAGTGAAGGCATCTTGAAAGAGTGGTTTAATCACAGATTCTACACGACTCATCCACGCTACACATGACAAAACGCAGTGTGCCATGCTGCTATCACAGCTGCAGGCAACTTTCCAAGACATACCCTTGAATGATTCCCTGTTTAAAAAAGCTTCACTCCAGGGACGGGGCTGGAGTTTTTAACAACACTGAGTTGGATGTCTATTTTGTGCCAATTGTGAAAACTTCATGGAAATCTTAAGTTACTCGGGGCAAATCACAAGTCACAATCATTCTGGGTGTAGTTTTTTGGTCAAACTAAAAATGAATTCCATCTGTTGAGCAGGGTAACAGCCCCTTTGATGGGGTACCAGTTATGTTGGTGCAGTGAAGCATAATCAGAACAGTCTCATTTAGTTAATTTATTAAATCAATCAATGAATCTGTCTCATATTTAAAATAATTTACATATAAATTTAGGGTTACAATTAATAATTGTATTCACTCATGTTACGAGTAAATTTTGGTTTAAATTGACTTCTGGGAATAGTGGTTAGATAACTTATAAGATAAGAAGAAAGTGACAAACATACACACACAGGCACAAGAGCATACACGAACACACACAGACATTTACACCGATTAAAACATGCAACACGAACTTGCATAGGCACACATGCACACACACAAACTGTCTAGTGCACTGGGCTGATCTAGGAGAGCCTGGTCCAGGAGAACTGAAGGGTCTTCTTGTGTATGTCTTTACCTATGCCCATAAAGGCACAGTGTTGAAGAGGCCACTTGTCATAATTAAAATATGTTTCCTCTGCCTAGATAGATCAAATGGGGCCTTTCAATATGAACCCTCAATGTGTGCTCGCATCATAATTGTAAGCAGTGCACTTCACAACACGTCATTATCCTCTGATGTAAAGTAACACAACAGGGGAACGTTCTGGCAACTAGCACAGGCAGTGCCTGGGAATTTTCTTTTCAATTAAAAAAAAAGGCTTTAAATTTCATGAGAATTCCACCTGAGAATTTGGCAAATTACTTTCAGAGATGTGCGGATGCATTTTTTGTACATACATATGTTACATGCATTATTTGTGGAATTATTGACAAGCAAGTTTTCAAGACAAACAAGATAGACATTTATCAACAGAATCCAACACCATGATGCTTATCAGCTGCTTCATCACATTACAGACTGCTTTCGGCAGTTTAAGAGTCCTCAGAAGGGACTCTAAAATGGTCCATGCTATTTGAACCAGTTTAACTCGTCTCATTGAGGTAGCTTTGTATCTACTGTTATATCATGGCCGAAGTATGTCGAATGTCATGGATAGGTTATTCTGACCATATACAATTA
>JAOYSI010014550.1:0-38602 GCA_025775065.1 Hiodon alosoides | reverse complement strand
TTTCCTGGTCACTAAGAAATCAACAAAGGTACCAACTGCTGTTAAATTAAGGCAGACCATCTACATAATTCCTATCTACATATCTTTCCCTTTAGTTTCTGTTCCACTTGCAAAATATTAGCACAATAATTATGTTAAAATTGCCTGCACGATCACCCACTGGCAGAAATAGATTTGGCTTCCTGTATTTGGTCTATGGTATGGTCTGTTAGTGGTAATTTCTGAAGTCGCCATTTTCTGCTTTCAAATTTGGATTGCTGCATCATTTGCAAAGACGTGAAAATTCGGGTGAAATTCTGCATAAAATATTAAAGCCTGCGAATTGTTTCGAGAGATTCCACAAGCTGATGTTCTTACTTCACTTCGCGTCACTTGACAGACACTGTACCATGTTACCTTGTATCAACAACCGCAGTAGCCTATGTAATTTTCTAATAATAAATCTAATAGCTCTATAAAAGGTATCCATTCAGTTCCCACCAAGTCAACTTCTTGGTGGAGTGCAAATCGCTTTATTGTGAAATAAGGGGGTATAAACAAGTGTGGTTATCCTGCAGTGAACTAAAATTTTTATCCTAACATTTATTTGGGAGTAATATGCCGCACTTCAATGCATTTTTTCAATATTCAGAAATGCCTCATGAATAGAACCAAATCTGTTAAAAATGACAGAAAAAGGACTGTCAAGAGAAATAAAAAAATGTACTGTTCCTGTAATTATGTGCAGACCTTCTTCCAAGATCCATAACCTTTTAAATACACATTTTATACAATTGGTATATACATTGTATAAGAACATGATGTTGGCTTTATAGAGGAGTTATCAGATAAGTGATGGCAATTTTTTGGAACAGTGGTGCCTAAAATAAGTCTTCTTATTGTTTAAGTTTTGAGGGCATGAAACACGGAAGGCAAGCTTATATGCATTGATTCTTTTAGTGTGAAATGTGACACTCAATGAGAAAAGAGTCCTAAATTGTATGTTCCCTTGTTGTGTACCATAGTAACCTTGGTTATATCTACTGTTACAATTCACGTTTTTTAATTTTGTTTTGCTTATTATTTTAGTAACCATTGTCATTACAGCCTCCAGCTATGAACAGAGCCCAAACAATTTTACAGAACTTAAAGTCCAGAAAGTCTTTGATTGTCAGAAGACATCAAGTAGCCGCTAAATCAACTAAAGGAAGGCTGAAACCATTTAAACACAAAAACTAGCGTCGTCCTACAGTCCCCACCTTTAGAAAAACATACGGCTGAACTGTCAAGTTTTTGACTAAATCTTGCCAGCTGGTGATGTATACAGAGATTTTCAGCATCTGAGACACCTTCAAATATTGCGTTCTACTCCCAGCTATACAATATGGCAGGCAATATGCAAAAACATCACACTGGAAAAGTATGTAAAGTTTCTGTAATTATGATTAAGAACACCAGGTATTTCAGGTGAATCAGTTACTGTAAATAAGTTACTGCAAACGAGTTTGACGAGAAATTTTAAGTGAATCCACCCTAATCAACATGCACCTCTGATCTCTTCCTAAGGGGTAAGTTTGCGGTGGTGAAGAAGTGTATTGAGAAAGTGACAGGGTGTGGGTATGCCGCCAAGTTTCAATGTAAGAGGCAGAAAGGGGAGGACTGCTGCATGGTTAGTAAGGAACATGAAATTTGTGTCTCATTTACAACAGACACAATCCTATATGGCAAGGGTGACACACATCTGATCAGTTTACTGTTATTTTTTGTAAACCAATCCTTTGAAGTATTCTTAGAAGACACTTGTTTCAATATGCACAATGGGTTTTGTCACAGTAGAGAGTTTCAGCATATTAATGTTCAATTTAAATTTAACATTAAATATAAATATTTTCTTGATATGGCTTATTTTACTGATTGCTTTTTAAAAAGACATTCCCCCAATCTCTGCCCAGTCATGGCCATTTCAATCTCTATATTACTTGGAAAACATTTACTTCTAAATTGATTTTTCAGATCGAATTTACTAAAAAGTTAAAGGGCAGCCATCATGAGTTGATTGAAAAGCTGAATCCACTGTGGGCTGTCTTGGCCCCAGCTCCTACTTTTTGTTTATATTTTAAGACCATTCCGGAGAGTGATGGGATCCAGCCTTGAACTACAGCCCCCTCTCTCTCTCTCTCTCTCTCTCTCTCTCTCTCTCTGTGCCCTGGGCTTTATGCCCTGAAGAAATAAAGATTCTCATTATGTTGATGCTTTCGTCAGAAATGCAACAGTGTACCACAAGTCTTTGCGACTGAGCTGGGCATTGTTCCAGCCAAATACTCCGATTGCCTCAAAGATGTTATCCTAGAGGGGCTGGCGTAATGTTAATGTTAACTTCCCTTGAAGCTAGTTCACTGTTGCAGAGTCCTGAGTGCAAAGGCCTGCCTGACCTGAAGTCTTGCTTTGCAAAAAGCAAATGGCGGTACTGAGTCCTGGTCTTGTGTGATGTACATTATCCTCCAAAGGTACATTTATACAAGGTTGTGTATCAGTATTGATGCAAGAGTTTTGATCATCACAGTTACATTAACTTCATTTTTGCTACAGTTCACTATCAAATTATGAACCAGCCTTCGTCAATAAACTGAAACAGGTTTTTCCTGTCAAGGGAGTTGAGTCCCAGATGTTAACATCTGTTAGTAGTAGAGTTTGATTCTTCAAATTACGGCAATTCCCTTTGGCCTTTCTTTCATCTATTAATCTTACCAGTTTATTATCTTTGTTGCTGTGTGTTTTAAGGTGTAAAGGTATTATATGTAAAGCTAATCCCTGCCTCCTAATTATGTAATTATATGATTTTTGTAGGAAAGTAATTTAAGTGCTATATAAATGTAGAAGCGAACACTAGTTAGAACATATCCTTTTCAATCAATACATAAATAGTTATTTCTTGTAATATGGGCCTCAAACATGAAATAAATTGCATGACAGAACCTTCTAGATTAAATAATCCCAGCTATGGTTTAGTGATGTTTGGCTATAGCTGTCGGAAGTTTCTGCATCGTGGACTTGGGACTTTCCAGATGTATGGATAACATATTGGAAGTGCGGGAAATCCTTGGCACCCCGGAGTATGTTTGTGTGTAGGTCCTAAAATGTAGTGATGTTTTTTTAATGTGTGGCATTATATGTGTGTATTTAAAAGTTCTATTAATCCTTATAACTAATGGTTTAACTTATATTAAAGCTCCTGAAGTCCTGAATTCATGTTAATCAGCCATTTCTCAAGAGAGTTGTGGACATCAACCACATCTCTTTTTTTCATGTTCTTTTTTTAGAAATATAAGCCCCCCCTTTTTGGTGTTACTGAACTACAAACTTGGAACTAAATTGGATTTTATCTGGATTTTTTCCTCTTTTTTTTCGCACAACATACCAAACACTTTGAAGGTACAAAGGTTTTTATTGTGACAAAAAAGTTAATTTAAATATATATATTTTTTTAAACTGACATTTGTTGGTTACATAAGTATTCATGTCCGTTGCTATGAAACCCCTAAATAAGCTTTGATGGAACCAATTGCCTTCAGAGGTCACATAATTAGTTGAATGGAGTCCACCTATGTGCATGTTTCACATGATGTCTAAATAAATACACCGTTTTTCTGGAAGGCCAGGAGTGTTTGTTATAGAGCATATCTAAATAAATAGCATTTTGAAGGCAGGATCTACAGTGCGGTGAAAAAGTATTTGCCCCCTTCCTGATTTCTTAGTTCCTTGCATTTTTTACATTTAATTCAATTTCACTAGCCGCACCCAGGCCTGATTACTGCCAGACCTGTTGAATCAAGAAATCACTTAAATAGAACCTGTCTGACAAAGTGAAGTAGGCTAAAAGATCTCAAAAAGCAACACATCATGCCTCGATCTAAAGAAATTCAAGAACAGATGAGAAACAAAGTCATTCACATGTATCAGTCTGGAAAGGGTTACAAAGCCGTTTCTAAGGCTTCGGGACTCCAGCGAACCACGGTGAGAGCCTTTATCCTTAAATGGAGAAAACTTGGAACAGTGGTGAACCTTCCCAGGAGTGGCTGGCCTACCAAAATTTCTCCAAGAGTGCATCAACGACTCATCCAGGAGGTCATAAAAAAACCCAGAACAACATCTAAAGAACTGTAGGCCTCACTTGCCACATTTCATGATTCAACCATAAGAAAGAGACTGGACAAAAATGGGATCCATGGGAGAGTGGGGAAAAGCCACTGCTGACCAAAAAGAACACAAAGGCTCGTCTCACATTTGTCAAAAAACATCTTGATGATCCCGAAGACTTTTGGGCAAATATTCTATGGACTGACGATACAAAAGTTGAACTTTTTGGAAGATGTGAGTCCCGTCACATCAGGCGTAAAACTAACGGAGCATTTCATAAAAAGAACATCATACCAGCATTCAAACATTGTGGTGGTAGTGTGATGGTCTGGATGGTCAGCTTCAGGACCTGGATGACTTGCTGTAATTGATGGGACCATGAATTCTTTTCTCTACCAGAAAATCCTGAAGGAGAATATTCAGCCATCAGTTTGTGACCTCAAACTCAAACACACTTGGGTTATGCAGCTGGACAATGATCCGAAACACACCAGCAAAAATGCAAACAACAAAGAAATCAGGAAGGAGGCAAATACTTTTTCACGGCACTGTAGATGTTCAAACTGGTAGAGACTTACCCTAAAAGACTTGCAGCTGTAATTGCAGCCAAAGGTGATTACCAAGTATTGAGAGATTATTGAGTATTGAAAAATATGTTGTACCTTCAAAGGTATTTTAAAAATATATTTTGTGTAAAACAAATCCCAATAAAATCCAATTTAATTACAAGTTGTAACACTACAAAATGTGGAAATGTCCAAGAGGGGTTAAATACTTACGCAAGGCACTGTATGTTTATTAGAAATTGTGAGTATGGTGTGCATGTAACAGACCCAATCCAACCCCCAACCCCTAGCTTTTTACCACAATTTACACCACCGTAGCCAGGAATCAAACTCAGAACTGCCTTACAGTCAAGAGTGATGACTAGCTTGTTAAGCCAAAGACCTAAGTCTTTAGAATTAATCATTCTCTGGTCTCTAGGGAGTGACGTCACTGTCAGTAGTGTTACTCGTTCACAATGTGGCCCGCTACACTTGTGTGCATGCATACGTATGTGTGTGAGGTATGTGTGTATGTGCGTATGCATGCATGTGTGTGGGTATGTCAGTTGCCTTCTTGGACTGTGCTTACTTCTTTCAGGAGTGTTGGTGTTCTGACATACATCGTGTACTCTGGCAAATCCCCTTTCCTGGGCAACGACGTGCAGGAAACCTTCCTCAACATCTCGCAGGTCAGTGTGGACTACTCCCAGGGTGTCTTTCAGGGTGTGTCGTCCCTCGCCGCTGACTTCATTAAGTCCTTGCATGTCAAGAACCCTAGATAAGCATAAGGGTAACACGCTAGTGTGCCTTAAAAAAAATGTGCTTAGTGCCTTCTATGTTTCATGCCTTTGATGACATTGCTGGTAATGTAGATCATACTGTGACATGTAGGGGTGTGCCCGGTCCGGAAGTAAAAAAAAAAAACGCTATTAGCTTTATCTAAAAAACATCCGAACACCACCTTTCCAGCTCAAACCCCTTCCTTCAGCCAGCACTGCTGGAATTTAAAAATATTTTTAAATTGTGGGCACCTGCGTGAGGTTACAATCAGAAATACAACGAGGTCCTGGTTAAGCGCGGCCCCACATATTGGCTGTTAGTCCAGGCAACCCTGGGCGTACTCCCAGGGCTCGATGGAATGGCTCCTGATGACGTGCCACACGGCCCTCTTCATCTGGCTTTCTACTCTTTGTTTTTACAATGTGTTCAAAAGTGCATTTTTCCCACTGTTTCCCACGGAGAATGATGTCTGATGTCCTGGTGTTACTAGCTAGAATCTGAAGTATGGCTGCTTAAGCTTGTTAATATCTAGCAAGCTAGCTTAGTTAATCCATCTACTAAATACATTAAATTTTTCTGGGCGATATTTTATAAATTTGTATAAAACTACAGTACTCTAACCACCATCATTCATTATTGTAATAGTTAATCAACATCATAAACACGCTTTTGGCGCTAGTGTGCAGACTATCCATGTAGACTGGGTTACGAAAGTGATCATATGTGACACAGAAGTTAAAAGCGGCCCGATGATGTAAAAACAACAGGATCAAATCTTGGGCCAGTGGCTCGAGGCTTTTGGTCTGATCTGGCCTGGAAGTTAGCCTGGCCTGAGTTGACCTGATAGTGTAAAAGCAGCTATTGATCCATGATGTCTGCTAACCCAACACTGCCCCCAATTGCTTCATTTGTGTCTAAAAATAGATGAATGGAGACTGGAGTGCCCACTGCCAAGAACATGAAAGATAAAAACTTAGAAGGCCTGACCACCCAAAGGTTGGTGATGGGAGGAAATGAGACTGCTGTCAGCGGTATTAAGCCAAATTGGTTGACCTGAATTAAGACTTTTAAGGCATTCTGTCATAATTATTTAAAAAGGACAGCCCATCCCTGTGTCCGCGTGGGTGTCCTCCCACCGCCCAAACACTTGCGGGTTAGGTTCATTGGCCGTGCTAAACAGCCCTGTAGGTGTGTGTGTGTGTGTTGCCCAGCGACGGCCTGACGTCCCATCCTGGGTGTATCCCTGCCCTGTGCCCTATGCCAACCAGGATTGGCTCCGGCGTCCCTGCGACCCTCCCCAGGATAAGTGGTTTCGTAACTGGATGGATGGACATGAGCTGGATTTGAACCAGCAAATTCCAACTCATAGGCGCTCAGATACCGAGTGATACTGATCTTTGCCGAGTGAGTCCCTTGGCCAACCAAAAAACAGTTTAGTCCACATCAAGGCAAGATCTCCTTGAACCTAATGTCCAGAACTGTAAGAGATTTATACTATCCACCCACTAAGCACTTTTGTCATCAGCAACATACCTCAAATTTTAAGAGGTAAGCCACCAAAGACTTATGGAAAGGTGGTTGAAGTATATACAATTTAATATATAGGTTAAGACACAGTGTTCATTATAACATTTTGCAAACTCCTGCTTCCAACCAAGTAGCAGAATTTACACCTATTATTATTTAATTGAAGGGACCTCATTTTTGCTTCAGTCATTTTTTCTGTACAGTAATTCGGTTATTTTTTTGCATATTGAAGAAAGTGTTCGAATTTTTATGATTATAATTTTTTGTAATTATCTTTGCATCATCATCCTATACAGTTCCACAAGTTTTAAGTCTCAAAGGAAAACCGAAGGTCGGAGTGGAGAATGGAAAGTTTTGTGTGATATATTTTTTTTCAGTGAAAATATATTTGTTGTGAAATTGTTTGGAAAGAGGGTGTAGAGAACTGTCCAATGCCTGTTTCAATCATGGACCAAGAAAGAATATTTTTGTTTTATCTTTTTGTTAAAAAAATGAGTTTAATATTTTGTAACTACTTGTTTTATTTTCTGATATCGTTGTTAAACACTTAAGGATGCTATACCAAACATTTATGAATGAATGACTTAAATGAACAGGTGCAAATTTAATAATGTCAAGAACCCAGCCAATTTGCTTCGCATGCAGATTACCATTTTGCCAACACTAGGCTGGGATCAGATCAAAATGGCAACCTGCTAATCACACTTTGCTTTTCTATATGTAATTGTTTTATTGTCTTTAAGAGTAGAATAAATAAAATACTTACAAAAAAAGAAAACTATTCTAAAAGCTTTGATTTGGTCCCAGCCCTAATCCCCAAGACTGACAGATGTCAAAAGATGCTAAAATCATTGCTTGTTGTCTAATGTATCATTTGTTGTGTCTGTTTTGGTAGTACACTATTAATGCTACACATTAAAAATTACTGTAATTGTAATAAATATGTGCTAGTTTAGCCTGTCTTGCTCCAAAATGTTATTAAATTGATTTATTTAAAAAAAAAACATTAAAAACCTACAACTTAAAAGAAATTGCATATATCCCTGTATCAAAAGTATGTGAAAAAGGTATGTTTTATCTGCCAAAAATTCCTGTCATGAAGAATAGTATAATAAGATGGCACTATTAGACCAAGCATGCAACTTTATGCAGTAAGCAGCTAATGCACTTTTGTGCAAGACAATATATATAATTACACTGCAGTATATACTATAATTATATAATATATATAAATAATTACTGATTTAAGAATCAACTGCGTATATTGATGTAAATCAAAATGACAAACTTATTCCAAATCTAAGAATGTTGAAATATTCCTCTTATAAGAAGGAAACAAAGGCTTATAAGACCGATTTTGGTGCAACCTCACTATGCAATGACAGACATTAAGCCAATAAAGCTGTTTTGAAAATATTGTATCGCACAGTATTAGGTTAAAAGGATAATGCCCAATTAAATTAATTTGATTCATATGTTGCAAGTCCGGCTTATCATCCACTTATAATAATGAAATTGTTTGGGACAGAAGTGATTATTCTTAGCGGGCTGCCTCCTTACCAACGCTAAATTACAGTATTTGATTACAAAGGCAGGTCGTACCAGAAAATTCCAGCCGATTTAATTTTGTTTGTTATTTTAGTTCTTTGTTTTTGGTTGAGCCCAAAAGGGGATTTTTTATTATTTTTGTACATTACTCCGAGTAATTTTAACTCCAGTTTCATGGTTTAATTGTAAATAATATAAAAGACATATGGAACAAAAAGTACAGAAGTAGCATGAAATATATTACACCATGTTCCTACCTACCGGTCCTGAAACAGAGGACTATTTCAAATGCGTAAAACAGTCCTACAGCACCACCTCGTGTGGTAAAATTCCGACGCAAACCACATCAGGAAAAAGTGTGTTGATCTGTACTTATTACATTCTCATTCCAGTTCTGTTTGGTTTGATTTAATCTCTGATTAAGTAGCATATTTTGTGAGAAATAATGCATCATATCATTGCGGCAACTGCGTGAGAACTACGTAGTGTGAAACTCCTTGACCGATAATGTACCTTCCTAGTCATTGTTATTTATCGCCATTGACTACTAGTGTCCGTAATCAAGTGTTTGATGAAAAAGATGAGCTGTCCCCGTTCTTTCATTGTCCGATTAGATCTGGGGGCTGACCACCGTCAGCCAAACCGCGGGTACTCTAGTGAGAACGGGTGCTTATTTATCTGAACAGAATAACAAAACATAGCCATATGCTATTGTAACACTTTCTTGAGGCAGGGTCCGCCAAAGTTGACTCCCAACAGTATGTCTTGAAAAAACCTATAATTGTGTCTGCTTCTACGGGTGGTGTGTAAGGTAACCACGCTGGCCCAAGCTGTCAAAAAATAGTTAAGTTTAGTTTGTATTAGCTCTTTCTAGTGTAACACGAAAGGAGAGCGAAAATGACTTTTATTTTTAATCAGCAATAAAATGTGCACGTTTAATTCAATTTGTATGGCTGCCATCAATGTGAAGAAATTAAGAATGCACTTATAAGGCTCCACGGGCTCCTATCAAATATTTTTTTTCCCCCTCACACATGGAAAGCCTAACAAATAATACAAAATTAGTATTTTATTAGGATATCTATTTTTTAGTAAAACTATCCACTATGGCTGCTTATATTACACATTCATTGATAAACATGTGGAATATATATATTTTTTTAATTTGGTTTACATTGAATTCAATTTCAAATGTAAACTTGCAATGTAATTTGGTTTTTGGGTATTATGATGTTTTGGTGAGCTCCTCCCTGCTTGATACGGTTTCATCAAAATATACATGTAGGAAACATGCAGACCTTGCACTAACTCACACTGGAATGCGTGTTCAGTAGTTATGGGGCCACACTCTTGTAAAAAGTAAAAATCTCTGACTCCTGAAAGAGTGAGGTAATCCCATTATGTTGTGGTACTCTTTTTTTCCATCTTCCACCCAAAGAAATAATTCCACTCTCCAATGAAAACCTGGCCTCTGGCTGCATTCCACATCTAAACAATAAACCAGGGCTCTCGGTGCCTGGAACACAAGATATTACTCCAGGCAGGGGCACTTTTCTTTCCTAGGAGAAAAACATGCCAGAACCTCAAGGCCACAATCTGGCCTCTGACTCCACTCCGGGGAAGTAGGGGAAATGCGTTATTTAACTGTGGCTGATTGTTTCACAGGTTCTGCGTGCTTTCCTTAGGAAACTTAGTCTGGAGTCGTGATCAGGATGAGGGAAGCTTTTACGTAATGTTATTGGGATTTCCATTGAGACAGAAGATGCTTTTGGTTATTTCAATAGGCAAGAACCTTACAGTCCAAAGGCCAAATTACTTTTTATGAGCGACCTTTTTAAAACTTGCAAACTGGCTGTTCGAAGGTGGCTTAAAAGATTAGAAGTTAACAAAATGATGTGGCTTCTGGAACATAAATATACTTGGTGTTTATTGTTTGTACAACAGATATGGATGTGCAGTAAGAAACAAAATGTTCTACCCCTCCATGGGGTTAGCGCCTTCCTGTTTTTGAATGCAATTAGCTCAGATACATTTTCTCAAGAATACACCAAACACTTGGAGAGACAGAGGTATGTGGTTCTCATTAAGTACCACATTGTCTAAGTTATTTTCCAGTGTCTCCAGTGGCTAGATTAGAGGCTGAGATAACAAACAGGGGTTTGACAATGCACGTCAAGAATAGTTATTGCTCTGAACATTTGACAAGAAACGTGCATGTTCCATATGATGTGAAATATGTGGCTGTTCAGAACCCTGACGTTCACCTTACCTATAGCTAATATCAGTGGAAACATTTCATGTCAATATTAAGTGCACTATCGTAGTGAATCGTATCAGTCACGCAAACTAAGAAACTAAGGCAAGTCATTCTGAAAAAGTAAGACCGTTACAAAATAGTTTATTTCTTCTTCTGCTTCCACTTTGCAATGTGCGATCTGTGTTCTCAGCCATCTTCAAGTGCTCCTTACCTCTCTATGTTGTAAACATTTATGAGAAATATTCTAGTATCTATTGAGAATAGATTAAGTGGAATCTACTCATCAAAAATAGCCGAAAACAATTTATTCTCAGCTAAATCTTTTTTTCTTTAATACTTAAATACACAAACATCAGCCACAATGAAAAAAATGAACATAATATAAATTATTCTGATAAACAAAGTGAATTGCCTTCAAAAGAACAGAACACCTTCATTCCCTGTCTTGTTATTTGCTAAACAACTTCTGTTTATTATAACATACATTTGATTACCACATAAATACATCCGACACATTCTACAGCAACACAATATAACTTTTAAGGAAGGCAGATTATCCCTACTACAGCACACAGAAATAGATATGTTACATAACTTTCTTTGCCAGACAAAATCAGAACAGTGTGTCAGTTTCAGTCTGTTTCAATATATTGTGTATATAATTATTTTAATAATAACCATAACTTTACTGAGTGAGAGAAAATGTGTTTAAATACTTACGGGTAGATGTAACTTTCTAAAGATTGAATTACATCATTTTCAATAATAGCAATCTTTAGATTGAAGTTATGGATGGAACTTTTCTGGAAATGCATTTATACATCACTGCTTAACAAGTGCACCAAATAAAGGTGCAACTTAATGAAGCCTTTATTTATATAGCAAGAAGACATGCAAATAAAGTTAGCCGAATGCAAATAAAGTGAGCTCAACGAAGCAGGAAGGACAAGAATTGAATGCACGGTTTTCAATTAGTCAAGAACCGAACATTTGAACACCTTTAAATCTCTGATTATGGGCCTCAGCATAATAATTATCTAAGACATACATATCCCAGCTGAAAAGGTAAACAACCTAAAAATGTACGTGCACCACTTTTCACGGGCTAACAGGCTCCTTGATATTAAACAATAGTGCAGTAGTGACATGCACATCACAAGATTAATGATATCAGAAAATTAAATAATGGAATTAGCAAATTAAATCAACAACTTAGATTGGGGAATTAAAATGATGAAAGCAAAAGAAACATAATGACAGTCATATGGGTCATGTAGCATTGCACAACAAATAAGCATTACACAACGATGGAGAGATCACAGGATAGCTCACAAATAGTGCACAATATCAGACTGGCTTGTGAAGGATGGATCAGGACTGAAGGGAGGCTACAGGAAGAGAGGGCAATGCTGGGACAGGTTTATTCATCAAATCTCCCATCCAGAATGCTATCGAAGGAGAACGGGACAAACTTGAAGCCTTGTCCCGTGTAGAACTTGTTCTGGAACTCCACCCTTATAGACAAAGGAAAAAAATATTCAATGAATATACTTTTAATTTTAAATGCAGTTTTTTTTTATGCAATTATTGCTAATTATTTATTTTATTTCCCTAATTTGGAAATCGCCAATTGGGCTAATGCATCTTGGCTCATCGCTACAACTCCCACCATCACACATGACTAGTAAATATGACTAGTCTCAGACTACACAGCTTGCTTATAAGGTTCAGCACCGATTGAAGGAGATGCGTTCCCCTCTTGATGGCACCGCCAGCCTGCCAGTGCCCGGGAAGATGGTAGGAGACGCATTCTAGAGAAGCCCTGCTAATTTAACCCACCCCAGCCCAGGCAGCTTTCTTGGTCACAATCAGTAAAATAAGGAAGCCAAATATTGTTATTATTTCCCGGCCATACAGAGATGCCGTCCGTGGAATTAACTGAAACCTGACACAAAGGATCAGAAAAGGTGGAGATACTTCGCCAATACCCTCTTTTTTGGTCAGATACCTGTTTTGTGGAGGTATATGTGTTGACTCTTCCCTTTGCTACAGTGTTTTAGCTACCAGGCTGCAGGGTGGAGTTTTCAGCAAGCGGAGATGCTGGGGAGTAAATGAATGTGGACTCTAGCCAGATCCAAGTGTCTTGGAAAAACAGGACCAAATAAGGAGAGAAAGACAGACTACTTTAAATGAAAACAACCCCTTCATTTCGCTTAGTTTTACAAAGAAACTTTCACCACACACATGTCCACGGCTTCTACAGAAGGTGGCATAATGGAATGAAGAAATATAGTTAAAAGGTGGCTGGTTTTGTATATGAATCATAAATTTAGAAGATTGTTACAACACAACTGCAGATGAATCATGTGAATGTTCCCTCATAGGTTTTATGTAAAAAATTTGGTCAATATCAAAACTAGCTTAAGACCACAACAATAAACCTATATCTGCACTAGTCTTTTAATAAAAATAAGATTGTTAGGCATTTTCCAACATTCAATAATTTCCTTTAAAAAACCAAGTGACACTGGTTTATACACAACAAAATCTTCCATGCTGTACCCTTCCTTGTTAGAATATGGATGCTTTGTTGCCATTAAAAAACACTTTTGCCATGGCCATGCACTGCATAAGCTAAAGTATGCTAGATGTAGCTAGATGATCCCATACATTCATTTGCATAAGCAACTTAATCACGGTATTAGAAATGCACAAAAAAGGAACATTTAAATTATAAAACGCTAGTGGAATTTAAAGCGAAAAGCTCTTGACTTTTCTTCTGACAGGTGAAACAGGAGCACTGGGACACTGCTCATGTTTTTATCTAGTTTTATGTACACATATACGCAGCTTGTAGAAGCTCCACATTACATGAAAATGAAGCTGCGACTTCCTCTTAGATTATTTTAGCTAATTTGCCAGGAAAAGCAGTATCATTAAACCACAGTTCACAACAGTACCAGTCTGCTAAATACCTCTGTATCGCCCCTCTCTCCCTGCAGCAACACACCCTGGATTCCCCGGCAAACATGAGGTCAAACTAAGGACATAGTTGCTCTTGGAACATCCTCTCCCTGTGCACATTATGCAACTTCACCTATAGGGGGACACACAGTTCTGCATCCTCACTTCTGAGACTCACAGGAGAGATTACACTGTAGAAATATGACGAACCAGCATGCTCACATACTGTTGTTACAGATCACAAGCTCCACTTGCTCTGCATTAGTCTTTGCAAACATCAGGGAAGAAATACATTTAAAGGCTGTCACATGATTTTTGGCCTGAAAAACACATCTGTGCTAATTTTGCAGCCAAGCTAAGCAAGCAGCATCCAGCTGTCACATAAGAGTAAAGGCTAAAAAGAAAAGGTAGAACTGTTCAACATCTGCCTGTCACACAGAGTGTAAACAAGTTAGTTTAGGTGAGGGTTTTCGTATGTATTCTAGGATCAGGATGCACTTATAAGGTCTAGTTCAAAGAAACACATTTTTGTATACTTTTTGTATAGAACCTGGTTACAGTGACTATAACACTTTATTTATAATAAGCATATTACTTGGTTCGGGTTTCAGCTATTGATAAAATACTACGAGGGAACTGAAGGGTGTTGTCGCATTGGATGAAGTCCAGATCGAGGTTTGGCCAGATAAACCTAATATTATGGATTTAAATGTAGACATTTTTAGAAGGATGAATCATTTGATACTAAATCTAAGGCTCCCTCTGTATGAAAATATTGTTTAGGAAGTCATATGACTTAATTTTCTAAAATATATATATTATATAATATTAATATTAAAAAAAAAAAACTATTAATCTCCTAAATAACCAATCAACAAAAAAAAACTAAAAAAAAACACCCCAATTAAACACAAAACTCTGTTTACAGTATACACCAAGGATATATACACACAGAAAAAATTACACTGGTGAGGCAAAACTGCCACGCGGTTTTCTGATAACTGAGATGCATGGACAATAGCTATCATTTCCTTTCACACCCTGCTTGCCAAGTGATTTTTGGTATGTGTGATGACTTTTGATTTCAACTTTCAAGATGTTCATTTTTTTTTTTTTTAAAGTAAACCCAATTTTTTCATCTTCTTTAATAACCTCAGTACGGTCTCTTCCAGTCGCTGTGCTTAACTCGGAAAGGAGCACATTTGTAAGAACAGAAATACATAATTAGCAATGGAGATACTCATGTATCTGCAAATCTTTTATATAGAACTCTTGGTAAACTACATAACGCTTTGTAAATCTGTTAATACAGAGATCTGAGGAACCTATTAAAATACTTTTGTTAGGGAAGTGATCAGATGTCAAGAGAAGCTTATAGGTTCAGCTAAATAACGTCTTAATAGTTTCTAGCGCACAGTTCTGTTTAACCTTCCACCGTAAAATCGATCTAAGTTCTGGGGGTTTCTAACATGCTGGAACCACACACAACATCGCACTATGACAGTTCACTGCTCTGTTTCTTCATACTGCTCACCCAGAACTATCAGCCAGCACCCTGAGTCACAGGGGAGCATGCAAAGGGACAGCGGAATGTCTCGCTGCGATGGCAAATATTTTGCAAGGGAGATGAGAAAGCGAAGATTAAACAGTTGAGTTCCTGAGTTTCTTTTAGGAGACAGAGACTGGATGTGTGTGCATTTAAAAATCCCTGGTATGTGCTTTGTTTTCAAGCAAGTGTGAACGAGAGGAGTAAGTCCTGTTTTTTTACAGTACTGAACTGCACAACATGTATATGGGCCAGATTTACTGGACATTTCTTTGGTAAGACACTTTTAGAAATGTGAATTCTGAATGCTTTGTGTGTCTCCAACTCTTTGGGGGCGGGGCACATTTCCAAGAATGGAATCCTGTTTTGCAGGTGTCATAATATATGATAAGTTTCTCTGTATCAACTGGAGGAGCACAGTTTACTGAGATATTCTTGACAAAAACGAGCCAGAAAAACAACAGCAGGAAAGGATTCGAAAGTTGAACCTCTATGTACAGTATCAGTTTAAGTACTTGGAAGTTGATAAGAACACTAGACTTGTGTGAAGGAGTGCTTTCGGAAACATTGAACAATATGTTTCAGCATGCAAAGAAAAACAAGGGAAAACCATTATCCCATCACATGTTCCAACAAAAATGTGTTTTCATACATTAATTCCAAAAGGTGATCATTAGTTTAATTCTCCATAGCAGACAGAAGAGGGTTTAGAGCTTTTTAGGAGTGAAGAGACCCATGCTAAAAAGTCTCCTCTCAGATGAGTATTTTTTCCTAACATGTTTTTAGAACACCACAGTCCTCAAAATTGCCCAGCGATCTCTACGATACGGCAAGCAGTTTTTCATCTTACTCTTAACTTTTACAGGCCCTGAGTTTATAAAAACCTCTGTGTGTGCTACTTATCTTTTTCTACACAGGATTCCATGCCACCATCTCCATCCCCAATGCAAATAAAGAGTGCTACATTCCAAGGGGAGGAATGAGTGAAGACCTCAAAGGGCAGCTGTTTATTCTCAGCTTTACATTACCAGTGCGAACTCTGATGGCTTGTATATATCAGCCTTCAGGTGAGAGACTCTGAGGGGCCTCGAAGTGCCATGAAGCAAAATGCCTGGTTCCCTTCCCTGATAATAAAGATGTATAGCATTCATTTGTTCCCCCACACAGACTCACCAGTGTAGACGGAGGGCGTGCAGGAAAGCCGACAAGCCCTCCATGATCAGCAGGATGCAAACTGTGAGCGTGGCGAAGGCCGCAAAGACAATGGACAGGCCAAAGAAGCCGGCATAGCTTCTGGACGACAGGCCGATGTGCATCACCATGGTCCACAGAACCTCAGATAGCTCTATGGGCAAAGACAGGAAGCAGGAGGGCTCTGAGTTGCCAAATATCTTAATATTTAGTCCACTCTTCCAACACACGGCCAACCACTGACTGATATCCTCTGTAATGAAGTTCTAGCTACGTCAAATGACCCCAGTGAATGAGCTTACCATTTACATAATGTGATATTTAATAGCAAACATTAGCTACAGTGGTTAGAGAGCATTTGACACCTAGGAAGAGAAAGGCATGACCACCACTGAGGAAGGAAGCCATTTCTAGTCCTTTAAAGAACCATTATCAGGTGGCACAAAATCCTTAACATCAATAAGATCAAAGATAATCAAACAAAATGATGCCCAGCACCGGTGGAGGAGTAAAGTAACATTTATTGTGGAATAAATGTTTAGTCTGTAAAGAGGAAGGGCCTGGCATTGATGTGCATGTATATTCTTGTGCGCCAAACACTCACGCGCGTGAGCCAGACTCAGGGCCCAGAGCCGCAGGTAGGAGGCAGTGTTGGAGATGCAGCCCAGGCAGTACTCGATGGTATGGATGGCCTGGTGGACTGCCACGTCTCCAAAGTTAAACTGTGGGGAGAAGACGGAAAAGATCAGCGGAAGGGCAGTGCCACTCTGGATACCCTAAACTCCCACTATAAATTTAGCTGGTTAAGTGCCCCTGAGAAAATGTATTGCTAACATTTATGCTTCTTTGATGACTTTACAAATGAGTTATAATGGCCTATGTACCTTTATGGAGCATGGCTACACTAAGGCACTACATTTTAATGTAAATAACCACCATTTCCTATTGCCAAATTCTTACATGGTTCATGTATGAGTCATACACATGTGAAAATAACAGTTCTTTCCTTTTGTAATTAAATCTTGCAGGCATTTTTTTTAAACACAGAAAACAAAGTTTTGCCAATCCTGTTCTTGGCAAAGATGAGTATGACTCATCCACATTTAAAGCACTAACATCCTTTATTCCTGCCTCTACCAGGCACTCAACACGGATACAAAATAACAATGCCGTAATCCATATGACTTTCACAGATCATGTTTTTAGCCATCCGGTTCCAAGAGTTGTTTAGCCAGAGGCTAAATATTTAGGAAAAATTGTGTAAGTGAAAAACAGAGATTTATACCCCTGAGTCAGACTAATACATAGCTTTGTTTGGTAGGTATAAAATATTAATTTTCTTTCCTGTATTTTAGTTATTTTGTTTTTGTAGACAAAAAACTATGGGATCCTTGAACAGTTTAAGCTTTCACTATGGAAAGATTATGAAGAAATTCACTGTAGGAAACACCCCCACACCTTCAAACACAGCAAGCAATAGCACACTCCACTAAGCTGTGAGTCCTCTCAAGGCACAAACAGCATCATCCCTCTCCAGATACATGGAAGGTTGTGTAGGCTTTGTTACTTTTCTACAGAGTTTGGGACTCTGGCTGGAAAGGGATCTGTAAACAGTGGTTTCAAGGATTAGTGCCATGCTGAATGGGCTCAAGCAGCCCTGAACCCTAACCGGTTGGCGACCATCCTCTAAAAGGAGAGCATCACTGCAGATTGAAAGCCCAGCTACCCATCACCCAGGAGATCTAACCTCTCATACAGGAAATGTGGGTAATGCAGTGAAAGAAAGTAATGGGGGGGGACAGGGAAAGACACACATACATGTGGCAGCCAAAAGGGAAAGACACACACACACACACATGTGGCAGCCAAAAAGGAAAGACACACACACACGTGGCAGCCAAAAGGGAAAGACACATATACACACGTGGCAGCCAAAAGGGAAAGACACACACACAGGTGGCAGCCAAAAGGGAAAGACACACACACACACACACATGTGGCAACCAAAAGGGAAAGACACACATACACATGTGGCAGCCAAAAGGGAAAGACACACACACAAGGGATGCTTAAGTAACATGCAGTAGTCTCTTACCACTTCCTCCTCTGCGTGCTTGAAAAATAATCACAGATGGTGTTCAGTTGCACAACCCAGAAATCAATACATTATTCATAAGTAAAAATAACAACTAGAGAGATTAATACAGAAGCAATGTGACATTTCAAACGTGAACTGAAGAGCTCTAGTGGCACAAACTGTTCTTGGCATCAGTCTAAACTTTGTGTCTGCCTAATGCTTGCATGGTTGAACAGGTTCAAGTATACCATGAGTGGCCTGTGTGGGAATCTGCTTCTTCGTCTCAGTAATCTTGTTTTGTTAGAGTGAATAGGATATATTTTTGCATTGTATACTGCTGTCTTGGTACTCATTAACTGCAAGATAGAGAATGTTAATAACTCAACAGTGGACAGCTGACGCTTCCAAGGAGATCACTGCATTCCTTTAGAGAATATGTGTCCATACACATTGGGCAGAGAAAAATTCATGGCTTTGCCTGATACAAACTAAATATAAGCCAAAGGCAAATTTTGCAAACAGACTGTTCAAAAGAGATTTTGGGGCATGAAATAAAAAAACAAAACCAGGGAGAGACAGTAAAATGGGGTTGGGTATAGAATGGCGATGGGCTGATGTGAAGGCTAGGTTCAGATGTAGGACATCCGATCACAGTGCGACAGAGAAACAGCCTTGGCTTCACAAACATCCGCGGTCAACCCTCTGCTCCTCTTTTAAAGCAAGGACTGTACCGCTGCTCAAAGAGAGAAGGTCAATGTTAGCATGCAGTGACTGTGGAAACACAAACTGCATTAATCTCATGTAAAAAAAGGAAGCTAAAAGTGCAGTGCCAGACAGTTTACGTTTGAGAACTTGGTTAAAGTCTCATCTTCATACGAAGCCAAAAAAATTTGCCATCCTTTTAGAAAGTGAAAAGACACAATCATCAGGCTTTGTGTGCCCTTTACATTCCTCAAAAAGGTTTCTGTTTATCAAGAGCTTCTAAACAGAAGCTCAGAAGAGATGTCTTTCCTGTACTTTTTGTTATTCCTGCAGAGTGGAAAATTCCTTTCTTCCCTCCCTCCCTCCTCCATCCCCCACCTGTCCAATCACCTGTCAACCTGCTCCAAATGTAAAGGAGTACTAAACGTTTTGGTTTCCACAGGAAGAGGATTTCTGAACAATTCAAGATTCCAACCATACAATTCCATGTTCCAATGACACATAACCAGGGCAACGCGGCAAGTATGTTTAAACAAGACTCACAGCAGCAACAACTGAACACCAGGAGTCGCTGTACCTCGTTGGGAGGATTTCACCGCTGTGTCACGCTTGTCAACAGAAAACCATGAGTAACGGAAAGAACACAACGTGGAATAAATGGTGTTGGAGTCGAAAGAGAAGGGGCAAAGAAAGGGAGAAGAGGGCATGAGGTGCAGTAGAAGCTCTCCAATGCCGGCGCTCCCACCTCGTTCTCATCCTCAGAGTGCTGAGACAGCTGGTCGTGCTGAATGATCTCGGCTTCGTCCTCCGTGGGCCCGTTGCCCACCCGGATCCCACCAAATTTCTGAGTGCCCTGTTGAGTGAGTCCGGTGCATGAGGAGGACACGGTTGTTTGCTCTAAAGATTCTAGATTCTCAGCAGGGCTTTCTTCCCTCTTCTGCGACTAGATACAAAATCCACAAGTCTTCTTTTGGCTTAAAGCATTCCTTGGGTTTAGTTTTCTGGCACTTTGGGGCATGCACCAAACATTCACATTTACACATGAATACTTAGAACACGCCCTTGTTGGCCAACAAAATTAAACTTCTAAATGATCTAAATAATAACTTCAACCAAACATTTGCTGCAATATTGTTTAAAAATATGGTCTTGAAGCTGTTTAAGAGACAATGGCAGAGTAAATTCTAAATTTTTACTTATCTACCCAAGGGATGATTCAAGCATTCAAAGAAACCCAGGGCCAAGCATGTGACATTATAAAGGGTGTTTATAAATAAAAAAAGAAAGAAAGAAAGACAAACTTAAATTTGAGCATGTGCACAGAGCAGATGGACATACCAGGTGCTTCCTCCAAAGGTACTGACGACGGAGCACCATTGTTTTCACTACCAGCATACAGGGAACACATGCAAGGGCAATCACCACCAACAAAGACTGGATCCCCATCTACAGATTCAGACAGAAAGAGGTTAGGTTACACTTCCATTGGGAACACAAAAGGCTCCTGTGTGACTCCAAACTTCCCTGCCACTGGGCAGTGGGATGGCTTGGGACGGTCACCTGTCCTCTGTAGAGCTGCTTGTTTGTGGGATCGTTATAGTTGAAGAGACACATATTGATGAAGGCGATGAGCAGGCTCGGGGCGTCCATGGAGGTTTCGGCGTCGTAAGCACTCCACTTATAGAAAATGAGAAGGATGAGGTAACCAAACAGGGAGCTCATGAAGATGATTTCTGGGATGAAACCAAGGAAGATGTTCAGTGGTTTCTTGAAGTACCTAGGAGAAGAGAGATGAGAGGTGTAGCAACGGAGAGACAAGCCCGCCAAAACTTTTTGTCGTTACGGCATATCCCTAACATGGGTTCAGCATTGCCGATGGCAAATTTTCATCAGCAAAATTGTAAATTGTTTTTTCATTGGTAACGGGCCTGCCCGAGCACCTACAGGTGATTAAACAAGCTGAGTGTGACACCAAACAGCATGTGGATGACCCCCAGGATGACGGACATCTTCATCTTGAACGAGTTGAGGAATGTTAGCTTGTTCGTGGCAATGTTCCAGATCTATGGTACCAAAAAAAGCTACATATGAATGGGGTTAAATTCTTCAAACTATTGCCATTCACTTTTAACCAAAGAAACCGACTGTCAACCTCATAATGTGTTTGTTTTTACTGATGAATACTTACCGGGTCAATACCCAGTGGATATGGTCCATTGAATACTCCCGGAACTGCTGGATCAAGCTGTAGCACCGCATTGCCATCAAGTGTTTCAAATCTGCATAGTGTTGGTGGTAGCTTGTTAACCTTCTACAATAGTTCGTTAGTACTAACGAAACGAAACGAAAAACAAAAAAACAATATTATATTATTAAAAACCACGTTATCTTACGTCCAGTTTCCTCCCTTGGGCCCGAACATGGGCCTCACACTCCAGCCGGAGCCAAACATGTTCAGCGATTTGGAGAAGCAGTCGTTGTAGATGATCCCAGTGTAGACCGAGAATATTCCCATCAGGAGGATGATGTAGCGCCCAGCAAAGACCATGGTAAACATCTACCCAAGACACGGGAAAATAGCATTAAACCTCAAATGTGAAAAAATAAGGCCCTTCTAACTAATCTAGTTAGATGACATGCAATAGAAAATCATTTTTGAAATATAGTCCGTTTATTATCGTCAAAAAACCCTTTCTTTACATACATTGTCAAACTTAGGTGTGGCCCTATCCTACAACTAACTCTTGCAATTAACTCGAACAACTTGCAGTGCATGGATAAGAAACTCATTGTAGTGAGGCCGGCTGAGGTCTTTTGTAATATTTAAGCCTCATATCAAACAAAACATCTGCAAACTTTTGTCTTTTTAAGCCCCGATTCACGGGGGCCAGCTTTCCCCACCTCATTGTCACTCTTCTGCGAAAGGAGCCGACTCTCCCTGATGACCAGGTAGAGAGCGGCAGCGGTCATCAGCACTCCGTGGCCCATGTCCCCAAACATGACCGCAAACAGGAAGGGAAAGGTGATGATGGTATACGGGGCTAGAGGAGGGAAACGAAGATGTCATGAAAGAGGAGAGAAATGAGACTTCCATAGTAGGACAAATGGAGTCAACGCAGAGCTTTGAAGCCTAAGTATAGTTCACATCCACAAATCCTCTACAGACTGCACTGGACTTATTTTACTCTTGTAAGGGGTTACATTGTCTTTTCTATTAGTGTTTCCTTTTGGTTTTTGTGTTGCATTTCACACCTCAAACACAATGAGAAGGAATCATTTTTCATCAACAGCATTCATAACAGGATGTAAAAAGCATATACATCATGACAGAAATGGTAATATCAGATAATATGGGTTAGAGTTGACAAATACAGGGCGTAAGTTTGCATGGTTCTGACAGCAGGGGGTCCATCCTCACCTGGGTTGATCTCCCGGTATGTCCCTATCCCGTAGGCATCCACAATATTCTGAAAGCCGGAAGTGAATTTGTTGGTCTTGTTGAAGGTGGGCGGCGTCTGCTTGGTTTGCATCCTGTTAAGGATGGAGGGGACTGTGGAGCCACTCCTCTCCTGCAGACAAAGGGGGGCAGAAGACACCATACCCCTGATGGGTGCTGTGCCATGTGTCACATACGCACAGAGAACACACACTGCACACGATTCCTTTTTGCTATGGCTAATGCGAGTAGACGTTACGGTGAAAGGCTAAGACGTTTCATATAAAAGAAATGGTAAACCTTAATACAACCTGCCTTTCTAAACAAATAAATCGGCATACTGTATATGTGTTGGCAACCTATAACAAGCTCTTGAATGTTATACTTCAGTATCCCCTTAGCTTCAAGACTTCATTAGAATGGTGGTTGACGCAGCATAGTCGAAATGTAAACTCTTATTAAGCCATTAACTTAAAGCAATTTTACAAAGCACCTCTCGACACTAAACAGACATTCACCAAATACCTGTTGAAGGATGAACAGCCGTACAGATTACAGTAATTAATCTCCCCTTGTAACCACAGCAGTACAAAAGTATTTATACAAACATATCCAGTGCTGTTTTCATACCTTTGACTTCACTTTTGGGAAATTACGGAATTATTTGATTCTACTGTGTGACAGTTCCCAAGCCAAATAAAAGAATTGTAATGTTAAAATTTCTTCAGTTTAACTTAATTTTTTATTTTTAAATATTGGCTGATTGGCCACATTCCATCTGACGGATCAAAACGGCAGTCATACAGTCAACCCTCAACATGTAAAATTTGGCTCTACGTAAAATAATAAATCGTCAGAGATAAGTATGATTTACATTATTTATGTAAGACAAAGTAGTCTGGCAGATAAATAATGATTTGTATGTTGAGGTCTCTCCAGAAATGTCTTAGCCTCCATCCTAGGCATCGTGTAGGATTGTTCCTGGGCAGACGTGGCTTTTCCATGCTTTTTTGGGGGCATGTTTTGCAGTTTTTTGCCAATTTCAAGCATTGTACAGCCTTCATTCCTCAAAACAATGAATGACTGACGAGTTTCTAGAGAAAGCTGTTTCTTTTTTGCCTTTTTTGACCTAATATTGACCTTAAGACATGCCAGTCTATTGCATACTGAGGTAACTCAAAAATAAACACAAAGACAATTTTAAGCTTCATTTGACGAACCAAACAGCTTCCAGCTGTGTTTGATATAATGGCAAGTGATTACTCAAGGATGAGGTGTTGCAGTGATGGGTGCTGGAAATGGGGCCTGTCTGGATTTGATAAAAAATAGTTTTTCAAATAGTGATGGTGCTGTTTTTTACATCAGTAATGTCCTGACTATACTTTGTGATTAGTTGCCACTTTGGTGAATTAAAGTACCAATTACCTTCCAAAACACAAAACATGTACATTATTCCAAACTTTTTGGCCCCCAGTGTATACATATGTATTTTGGTGTTTTTTTATTATTTATTATTAAGTATTCTACTATTTACTGCCTTTATAGTATTTTTTTATATTTTAAAATTTTTCATTTAATTATTTGTGAAAGCATATTCACACTAAAGATTATTTTTATATATGCCAAAGACTTTTGCACACTACCGTTTGCTAAAAAGCTTATTTTGATCTCCCTTAAGATTAATTAGCAGCATGTCTGTCCAATCCAAGTCTAATTTCACATAAGGCATTGCATTCCTTTAAGTATCAGGCAGGTCAACACACAATTAGCAGGCAGTGTTAAGTGTGCTGCCTGTTGCACTGGAACAATGTATTCAATTGTTGAAAAGGAAGCTAGTCCGTGCCGCACTGGAGAGAGAGAGGGGAAAGTTCAAAGAAGTCTGTCATGTGGAGGATAATGCTTATATTTCACATTTCAGATGGGCATAACACTGCAGATAACGGCTTCTAGTTTTTTGAGGGAATAGTTCAAACATGCCCAACTAAACAGTAAAACATGTGGAGTATACAATGAGATTACAGAGGAAGGGGTAATGTGTAATGTCCCTCCGTGCTGCTCTAACAGGACACAGGGTGAAACAGTGCATCACATGACACAAACTGTCTACTTCTATGACCAGGTTATGAATCCAACTTCACTCTCCCATCTGATGTTTGATCTGTGGAAAAGGCTCTTTTCTGCTCTACCTGCACCTGCTGCAGGAATCCGTCTTTGTGGGTCCGGGCCCCGCCCTTGTTCATCATGCATTCGTTACTAAACACACTCTGCTGCAGCTGTATTTTTCTGACTGAGGAAAGTCAAGTTCATCTAAAAATGTTAGGTATGTTATCGTCTGTAATCAGTTAAAAACCCTTTTAACGTTTATAACATAACAAATCCAAGTTTAATCTATCCACATGATACGTAATAAATCTAACCGCAGTGGACGGTCAAAAGGGTTAAACATTAAAATAATTGACTAATTCAGTTTCAAATGCAAATTAAACATTGATTCTTCCCAAGTAACCCAGGGTAGCAGACTGTAAATATTTCCACAGATCTTTCAAATATAACAACAAACTAACGTGATGCAAGTGAACAGTGGGGTGGGAAATATTTAAGGAACTTTATGCATGTCTAGTAAGTCCAAAACCAAAAAAAGAAAAGAAAATGACCATATCAGAGCAATTATAAATAGTCAACTACAGAGCCTTTCATATTTACTTATACCCTAGGTAGAAGACAAAATGACTGCTAGTGAAATATAATTTCTGAAAGATTACCTCCATTTATACTCCCCCACGGAGGTACAAAAAAGAAAGAAGCCCACTGAGAAAAATCTTATTCAAGGTAGACTGACACCCGATACCACCCCCATGAGTACAGGAGTCTAGACCCCCATCTTATTTGGAAGGAAGCCACAGAGATCGTGCTAGATGTTCGTCTCATAGGTGACCTCCTGCCTGCCTGGCGCAGGCCTCTGAAAACGCAACAAGCTGTGACTCAGTCCTTCCACATGCCTAGACTGTGCTCTGCCCAAACAAGATGGCAGGAACGATGCCCCGTTGTGCTCCTTGTGAGTCACCGAAGCTGGAGACAGACTGTGCGCTTCCCTGCATTCAGCACAACGACGGCAATGTTCCTCTCGGAACACCGGATATGTGCCTAAGGTAATCTAACCAGGTAACTTAGCTGCCATTTATTAAGCAACAAAACGTGGAATTCCCCACTTATCATTTTAGCCACATCCGACAAAATCTAAACTTAAAAAAATGAAACAAATCAAAGTTTTACAGACAATTCACCGTAACATCACACATATACATACATAGCATTAACAAAATTTTTTTTATTTTTTTTTAATTTACACACAAATGTATTTTAACTCAAACAAATCCTCTCTAACTTTGATTCTGTTTATTTGAAAGCATTCCATTGGTATGTTTGACTAGATTTTCAACCGTACACAGTTTATTTCCCAACCACTGCTGTATCTATTATTAGTGTGCTATAAACGTATTTTTATTACAATTATAAACTTACAGTTTACAATGACTACAGATTTTTACGTTTTATGCAACACTCAGTCTCGGCCTGAGACTGGTCAAGCTGAACAAGCTGTCCCTGAGAGACGGGACACAGGGTATGTGATCGAGGTTTGCAAGGTGGGAGAGTTCAGAAAAGACTATAAGATCTTTGAGAGATCAGGCTGACATCAATTTGTGTACGGCTGCTCTCCTCTTGTACTAGATGTATTAAATAACTTTTTTCTAAAAACTATCTCATGGGAAAATCCATTGTTACCTCTCGAAAAGAATTTGGATCATAATTTTTGATCTAACTATTGGCGACAAGGATGGGATTCCACTCAGAGGACCACTAAGGACCCAACCGCTTGGAGCAAACAGGTCAGGTCGACCTATATTGTATATATCACAATTCCAACATTTTCACTAGATATTTTGATGGGCATTTTTGATCAGTGGAACTAGCAAATCATTTGCCTCCATCATGTGACCAACTGGAGAAGAAAGTAGACGTACGTAAACCAGTCATGTTTAAAAAACACTTTCTGTAGCTTTAAATGATAACATCATACTCACTTAAATTTACCTTAATATACATACATTCAACATTAATACAGTACTGAGCAAAAGTCTTGGGCACATCTAAAAAAACCGGAAAAGTGAAGAATCTAATCTATATTTGGTGTGACACAGCATAAACGTTACTGTTACTTACCACATGTAAACCATTTTTTAAGCACAAGAATCACTTTAAAAATGCGGCTGACTCACCGTGCCGCGTCGCAGGGCAAACTGGATGGAGTCCAGGTCAGACACTGGGCACCACACCTCGGCTATTAGACACTTCTGGGTGACGTCAATGTTGCAGAGGTTGAGGGTATGGTAGATGGCCTTCATCTTCCTCACCTTGATGAACCAGACTCTTACCGTCTTAGCGGCTGCTTGAAGGACTCTCTGACGGTGGTCCTCGGTCTGATTCAGCACCTGGAGGCACCAATGTGCTGGGTCAGTGGCAGAAAACGTGTGTGAGGAAAAGAGGAACACCGTTCCAGCCAAATGAGTAAAAATGCCACAGGAAAAGAAAAGCACTGCGCTGAAACCTAACACTCGACAAAACTTGTATCCCACGGCGATGATGTTTTATCAACTTAAACTATCACATCCACTAGTTAAACCGTTTTAACTGAAATCATTATGGGGATTAAAAATTTCCCCTGGGGTTGCCAGGTGGAAATCAGACACTACAACCAACTGGAATTGCCCACCCATGATCTAGAAACTGTACTGCAGCAACACAATTTCAGAAAGCATTTATTTATTTATCACTTTAGTGGGGTTTGATTAAATGAATGGGAGGGATTTAAAACCAGTGTTCCTGATCTTGCTGCGACATTTAGAAGATTTAAATGGCCCAAAGGAGCAAAGAGCGAAACACCACCACCCCCTCCCCCAGTCCCCTTGGTATGCCTGAAGTGTGACTCAGGCTGGCAATTTGGCATTCAAACTGCCCTCTATCCTCCAGTGGCTGTAACTGACCGTGGTTTGACTCGGGCATTGAGGAAACCCTGACTCAGTGACTCATTTCAGAAGAGGAGAATTACAGAGCCACTATGCTGTGTGTGTGATACTGAGCCAATATGCTGCTATCATACTTCTGATCATCACCATTCAGGAGATGAGGATTTATTCACATTGATGTTGTGTTCTCTTCGGTATCTGGGTGACATTATATGGTTTGACAATTCCCAAGTAGTCCAGGACAAGCAATTCATTCAGGCACCCTCCACTGTTACTAGACCGGACTGGGAGAGTAGTCTAGGAAATTAAACAAAGGCTTGAAAAAAACAAGGGGTAGCCTTGATTCCTGTGGCGGTAGTACTTTAAAAACAATAGCCTCCAAATCCACAACCAGGAGCACCGTCCTCTCAGGTCCAGCCTGGCCCAGATGTGCAGGGCTGATAAAGTTATCAGTGTTCCTACAGTGCTCTCCAAAAAGGCCGGACAGCGCTTGGCAGGTCTTTCAAGGCAGAAAGCCAGTGGCAAAGGCCCAAATAAATCTGAAACCGCCTCCATCACCTAAAGTAAACAGGGAATTTAAACCCATTTTGTAATTTTCTTGCTAACACGTTAAAATAATAGCCTGATTGAAACATAAGTAGCTAATTCAGCAGCGAGAATCCATGTTTACCTACACTACCAAATTAAATTTAGCGCCTCTTTAGCACCTTAGCAGAGGTATAGATGAAACAGGAATTTAAGGTGTAAACCAAATGAGAGTAAAAATCTATACAGTGAGCAGAGCAGGCTGCCTCGTTCAGCATTACCCCCGCCTGATAGTCATAGCTAAAGTTTATATTTGTTATTAAGCTGAGTTCACTTTTCATGTGCTTTGTAGCTGACAGGAATGCTCTGGGGGTATTACTGCACTGCATTTTGGCCAGTCAAAACTTTTTAGTGTGTACCATCTGAAGGTCATCGATGCGTGTGTTGACCCCTGCCGCCATCTCCTTTCTCTCCTGGGGTGTCTCAGGACAGGGGTAAAGAGATGCACGAAACCTGGATGAAGCCACATGAAGACACAGAAAACGATTGCGTCCGTCACCCATCCAAAGGTAGTACCAGTTTTTTAAAAACAACACAATCAATAACCAAAAGCTTTAAAACCGCTGTGGCACCATGCAGTCGAGGACCATTTCAGATCATACATTTTTCCCATTGAGTTATCTAATTTGCTCTAAGTAATTATGGAATTATCACAAATGCTATTACCGTCAGTACTACAAAGCTGAAGTAAATGTTTTAGAGAAAAAGGCTAAGATTACTAATAATTAATAATTGGGTTGAGTCTTAATACACCGTCATTCAGGGTATTTGATAAAGATTTTTTTTGTTAATTGACTAAAAGAAAAAGAGAGGACAACATTACGGAAAACATTACAGTTATAATGGTTGGATTTTTTATGTCTCGCTGGACCTTACCCCTCGCATATCTTCTTCACCCTGTTTTTCAACTGGTCTCCTTGGAAGAAGATTATGAACACTGACTTGTGAACTTGGTCCCCCTGCAAAGGTAAGGCATAAAGTGGGGTGTTGACGATGAAGCTGTATCACCACAAAACAGATCCAGTCTGCTCTGGTGCTGTTTTATTTAAGCCATGACAGGCAATGCTATACCATGACTTAAATCAAATCACTTTGACAGTGCAGGTGATCTCTTTTTAATTAACTGAGCTAATTCTAGAACCAGTTTGCTGCACAGTGATGATTTAGGTGAGTCGCATTAAAGGGGGTGAATACTTACGCAACCAATTATTTTGTGTTTAATATTTGTTATAAATTTCGACTAATTGGTAGAAATGTCTTTAGACTTTTAAATGAAAGTCTTTTTCTGTTGATCAGTGTCAGAAAAGTCAAATGAAGTTCACTATGATTCAATATTTAAAACAAATAAAATATAAAAACATCCAAGGAAGGTGAATACTTTTTATACACACTGTATATGCACTTCAAAAAACGTTGTTGTTAGGATACTACATATAAAACCAATATGACACCATTTCATTAAAGCAGATTTATTAGAATTTATCCCACCGCTGGAGAATATAGTCCCAGTCACATTAATAATAGACTGAGAAACAAAGAATTTCTGCAAGGCAACACAAACCTTACTTTAGCTAGCTTAGCTATTCAAAAAAGTTTCTTAGTACCTCATTGGGAGATGAGTGGAGTCCAAAAATCTGTGTCCACTACAAAAAACTCTGAACTAAACTTAAACTTATAAATGTTTTGTAATTGACTAGAAGTCAAGAATGACTTATTTGCAACAGCCGGGGATCTCACAGCCTTAGTTTGCCGTATCGTGTTCTTTTGTTCCGAGTCATTTCAAACCAGTCAATGACAAGTTTTAAAACTGGAGCATGATGGCTTGTTTATGGCACTTGTGAGTTTTCTCTCTATCACCACGCATCAATTGCATACCACCCAAAGTTCACCTTAAACATTGTTGTAGGCTATACAAGGCTAAACTGTAACAACCACATGGCAAGAAGGCTAAAGCACAACTTGAATGATCATCATCAAGCAGGGCAATCCATTTTATAATCAAAGCTCTTTTCATGGAGTACCAGATTTCCTACCTGCAATCTATTCTTTTTATTTATTATAACCATAAGCTTGTTCGCAATAGAATTGCAATCCAAACAAATATTGTAATCAAAAAAGATAAAACTGCAAGTAAATAAAAATTAAGTGTTAAAGTGTTAGCACCATATGACTACTAAATTGTGTCCCTTCATGATGCTTTCAATTAAATTTTTCCTTGAAACTCTTTGCTAACATTTAGTTTTTAGATAATCGTGCACAGTCAATTAATTGCATCACTCTGTGTTTCTCTAGCTATATTAAATTATAGCACTTCAGGTTTAAGCTGTTATGCCCCCATTTCGACAGGGGTGTGTCAATGAACAAAAACGTGTTTCAAAGCAACGAAAAGAGACATAGAAGCAAAATAAGGAGTCTGCAATGCTAGGGACCACTCATTGGAATGAACTAATTATTTTTTACTAAAGTGAAATGCTCATTGTGTGTTGTGGTGTTTATGCTGCCAACTTAAATTTAATGTAGTCCCACAGGAAAAACAAAAGTAAAAAAACAATCTTTGGGATGTAGATAAAAACTAAACATGGTTATCTTCAAAGTACCTGAGAAAAACAGTACAGTACTGACCGTTGTAGGGTCTTCCAATGGATCCTCAATCTCTGCCTGCCGCAGAAAGACGTTGCCACGACACACCCTCCACAGCATCCTCTCAAAAGTGGGGATGCGCTCTCTGCTAATCACTCCAGCAACAAACCTGCACAGTCAACAACAAATCCTTAAGTCCTACTAGTAAAAAATAAATACTAATCAAGTAGTCTTCTTCTAAATTGGTTGTTGGGACTGTAGAAAAGCCACAAAGCCAAAATCAGCTCAGACATTATCAGATGGTCCTGTAGACCGGGGTGCAGAAATGTCCCAAGTGAGATTAATACAACTGTGCATACAGACAGAGCATTGGAAAGTTCAGTAGCACCAACACTAATGCATACTTAGTCATACGTATAATGATTATTATTATCATGTGAATACATTTAAATAAATGCACAGGCCTTTAGGGCTTCAGGGTTTACAGTCACACTGGTATCAGGAACAAAACTACTTGAAATATTGCATATTACTCTTAGTTTTAAAAACAAAAGGATAAAAGAGTCTGAACTCACCCGAGCCTCAGTGGTGCCCCCCGCCCTGCCTCGCTGGGGTCCAGCAAGGAGGATGATTCCTCCAGCAGATTTGGGTCCTCCATCTGCAGATAAGGATGAGAATGACACATTCAAAATGTAGACTTAACGGGACTAAAGTAAAATTTGAGAGACATAAGAATGTTGCAGGGCTCTATGCCCATGACCCAACCAAGAGCGAGGGCAGAGGTGGATTTACCTTTTTTTTTTTTATTTAGCGCTACCTGGCAAGAGTGGTCATCTGAAGTACTGCAAGAAATCAACTTGTGCCGGGCTGGGCCTGGGGTGCGCATTGTTGGGTAGGACATTATATCGACATTTTTTTCATTTTACTGTTATCGTCGTTTTGTATGTTCTACTTTTGAGACTACCAATTAGCTTTGGCTAACTTGATGTACAATGTATCTCATATTCAATCATGAATGTTTGTTATTGTATGTGGTCCTAACCAATAAATGAAAAAAACCAAAATATTACCCTAAGAACACCAAAATGGTATTTATGCATAGGATAGGAGTGAATGGTGCATTTGTCTACTATTCGTCTGCAGTGCACTGAAGGATTAGCAGGAACGTTACCACATTTCTGATCAGAAATCATGCAGTGGAGTGAAATGCATCTGCAGCCATTTCTAAAATAACAGTTTGTGATGTCAAATGCATTGCTTCTTAAAGGGAACAAACAGCTGTGATTGGCTACTGTATAACCACGTCCTTTTATGTTGAGTACTAATTTAAGCGAACCCTTTTAACAGTTTTGCTGGCTCCACCATAACATGAAAATATCAGCTTGGCTGAACAGTGCTACCGCCTACATTAGGACACGTTGCCATGACCACCAAAACCTGAGCCCTTAATGTCTTATTAACCTCACTCTGATTAAATCCAACATGGTGGTTTGTCTGTTCAAATCATTTACCTCAAATTGGCAGAAAAAATCTTTTTTCAGCATCAAAATTAAAATCTCACAATCTCCTTTTAAATTATCATATAGAAGTGATTGTTTTGACACTGAAATAAATGCTGCATAATTCAAAACAAATAAATTAAACTAAAAATGAAATACAAATATTGTTAACCAACTGACAAGAAACAGTAACCTTTACAAAGATAAATGTAAATTATTTTTTAGGTTTCCTGAAAGAAGGTAACTCCTGAAACATTTGCTTTAACCAACGGATCTGTTCCTATGCCTTTTTGGGAACTATACTTAAAAGCTATAATAATTATCCTAAATTCAGTAGTAGAAAGAATGAGGAGGTTGATAAAGGTTTTGTAAATTTCTGATTTCATGGCATTACAAGTAAGCCCTTTGTTTCTCCTCTGCATCCACATTTAATAGGGCTCTTGACAACAAAATGTGTCCTGTCACCAAGCATCCCATCAACAATAACACGTTTCCTATTCAGTACTGTAGTCCTGGGTTTGTTTGGCACGACCCTGAGGGAAGACGAGTCAACACATGTTATAGACCTACCACTGCGAATCTGCCTTGCAAAACGTTTTTCACACTGGGGTAATCAAATTTTCATTTTAAACCAATAGCAAAGCCACTATCCAGCATACAAGTAAAGGCATCAGTAATGGCTGAAAATTTACCTTGTGTTGCATTTCTCATTCTCAGATCATGTTAAAACAGAAACTGTGAAAAAGAAGTTTCAATTTTTTCAATTATTTTCATGAAAAGGCTTGGGTATTTTAGATCTTTATCAGTATCATGTTTGGTCTTCTGCTGGTTGGCTCAGTTGCTTTCAAGAAACATGTTCATTCAAAGGATAATTCAAAAGTAATTGGTTGTGAAGTGAATTGTTAACTGTATTCATTTATAAACAAAACACTTTTTTAACAAGACACTTTTTAGAGACACCTTTTAGAGCAACTTTATCTGCGCTATCATAAGTTATTTTTAAAAAACGTACACCCGATTCGGTATTTTTAACGGGATGAGCATAATAACAAGTGCCAAGGGTTTTGAAGTTATTAGACAAAGTTCTATGTGTAACTCCACTAAATTTCTTAGTGAAATCTAGTGATTACATTGTAACTTGTCTACACCTTAACACAACAATATTTATTTGTGTTCCTTAACAGATCTCTCTCATCCAAAGCAACTTACATTTTGGTTCTGTATCCATTTATGTAGCTATATTTACTGAAGCAATTCAGGTCAAGTACCTCACTCAAGGATATGGATTTGGATTTGAACCCTGTATTATGCCTTGACTACTACAACACAAAGCTGCCACCACATAACTTAATGGTACAACAGCCATGAGGGCAACAGAAACACATTACTTCTACAAGAGAAAGTAGATGAGTGTGGTGGACATCTCGTGTGCATGGGAATTGAGCCATTAATGCCTACATTGTACTGGACAGGAATCTGTCAACCAGATAAACAAGTCCACAGTGAGTCAATATTTGGCTCATGAGAAGTCGAAAAGGCCTGATTTATAACTAAACCACCTGACCTCATCAAAGAACTGCTGAGTTCGGCGCAAGATGTGCTTCAGCTCTGTCAACTCAAGAAAGTTCTTCTTCAGGGCCTCCTGGTTTGTGTTGATCTCCTTAAGTTCATTCTCCAGCTTCTCAAATGTGGCCTATCATTGAATAAAGACAATGAAAACAGTCAGCAAACGATTCAATTGCATAAAAATGCGGATTTTGGAGTCTTCTTAAACGTTACAAAAGCACGAAAACTACAGTTACCTCCAAATCAATCATGTCCCTTGGGAAGGGAACTTCTGGATTCTCCCCAGTGTCCACAATTGGAATGTTGGCTTTCTTGATTTCCTTCTCAACAAATCCTTCACAAATAATATAACATTAACAAGGTAAATTAGCTTGCCTTGTATTTTTATTGTGTATAACTGATTTTTCTGATGTAGATATTTTGCGATAAATATCATTAAATTTAAAATCTTTACAAATTGTATGGTTTAAATTTTATCCAAGCATTGCAGTTGATTTAGCTATCCAATTAAGGGCAACACATAAAAAGACCTGCTCATATTGAATATGAGGTTATCCATACAAAGTCCCTTTTGAATGTTTATCTTTGGATTTTAGTAAATCACACTAGACACTCACTCAGCTTGCGGTCCATTTCTTCACAACGTCTCACTTCATTGACAAACTTGCGTTGAAACACGTTTACGTCAGGGTTCAGCTACAAGCAAAATAAAAATATTATTTTCAATAGTAACACATCTGTTACAGGTATTTGTTACAGACATAACACTTGTCTTAAATTTCAGCATTATGAGAGTGCATGGTTTCCGTTGCCTGTTGAGCAAACAATCACCTCTTTTGTTTTGTCGAGACTCTCTATTCCTTTATGGTTTAATAGGCTAAAGCACTATTACATGCATATTTAAAAGCTAACTTGTGAACATGCTAAATTTCATTAGTAAATGACACAGTACACATACAAGGGTTGGTCCAATTTCCATGATAGCTTTATATGATTCGTATTAACACTGCTTCTCAGTGGGTTCATGATCAAATACACCTAATCCTCACTTAACGACTGAGATACGTTCCTATGACTAGCTAGTTAAGCGAATTGGTCTATAAGCAAGGAGCCGCCCCTTACCGATATTTCAAGCATACTGTACTGGTAGTGGGATTGTGACAACCATCTTTAGATATTGTTTTGATGTCACCTTTGCACCATTTATAACATTTTTTAGTATATTTTTCGATGTTTATACAGTAGTGTTTACATGCGCTGCCGTTTTCACGACCAAAGTTCTCATACAGCATCCACTACAGACTGGTCGGAGAGCCGGTCGTTAAACAGGTAGGTCGTTAAGTGAGGAGTACCTGTATAGCTAAAAGCAAGGGTCCTCTTCGATGCTGAACAGATACTCACATCACGAAACTGGACCATCCCCAGCTCCCCCAGCTCACTGACACAACAGTAGGCGGCCTCTGATTGGAGGAAGAGCTGTGCAAGGGTCATCTCCTCGCTTCTGAAGAGTTCCCCCATGGTGGCAGCAGACGGCACAACTCAGTCCTGAAAAATTTTAACTAAAAAGTGCGACTACTGTGATTAAATATTATTTTGCACATTACTATATTGACAGAATATATGCTAATCTGACAGAATGTTTCTGTTCATGCTTTAAAGATAAATTTATCTGCACCAGACAAGTTCTAATTGACATAGCTTGTATCCAATAATGTAGGATATTTAGGATAATTTATTCATTTATTAACAATAAATTAATTTAGGTTAGGATCCTGCAAAAAACAAAACTTTATATAAAGATATCAAATCTTTTTTATCTTTTAGACAAAATTGTTAGCTTTGCTTGATTATTTGAAAATTTTAACAAATTTGAAATATTTGATCAATACTGAAAGTTCATACTCAATTAAGGTCCATCACAACTTTGAACTTTAATTTAGTATCCTTGACAAAATTACTGCTGCTGACAGTCACCTATAAGAGGCTGATACCTATGATGTCAAAGGGTTTTCTCACCATGTTATTACTTTGACTAGTTTCAAGCTGGTTTAAACAGATAATATATGAATAAAAGGAATATTGCACTTAAGAAACACAATTGCTATCATCAACAACCCTTCCCACTGTTTGGTAATTGAATGTGAAGCTTCCTTAAAATCATGCACAGTACTCAGATGGAACAAATACAGGTCCAGTTGAATTAGCATTAACATGCATTTATATGACTGAACAACCTCTGAGGCTGTAAAATTGTATCACATTTTCTTGAATGACTCAAAGTATTTTTTAATGATTGATTCTTTCTACCTCAGTGTTTAGACTAGATTTAGTGTTTATTCAGCACACTCTATCTGAGAACGAGGTATCTGAGAAAGAAGATGCCGTGCAAACCTCCTGGTTTAGGATTAAATTTCTGTACCATGTGACCCTGGTACCAGCCCTCAGTCGCGCGTAATCCCACAACCACTCAACTCTCTTTGCTGATAATTGTTCAAATAAAATACCAGAATATCAATACCTTAAATAATAATAAACGACTAAAATGACTATAAAATTACAGAAAACCAGTTTTCATGAAGATATGAGCAAACCGCCTTATCATTAACCTACCAAGGACGCCATTCCGTTAATATTTCGGTTTCCAATAGCCAACTATAATGACTATAATAAACCATATATGACACTTAATATGACTATAATAAAAATTTGTGTAGAAAAGGCTACAGCGATGCTAACCCGACTGCTGCTTTAAATTCATCAGGCACAATGTTTTTTAAAAAATTGTATCGGCATTTCAGTTAAAGTAAAGTCGAATAGGCAACTCAATATTTGCTAATGTCATAAACTTTAATTCGCCTAAATTTTCCTTAAGATTTCTTAGAATGGGAACATAACGAAGAGCACCTAATTCGATGGCGTCTCCTGCTACGTTTATCAGTCACTGTGCTGCAGCTATTTGATATTCAAAGCTAAAACAATGAAGGAAGGCATCACTGTCATTGTCATTAGCATCATTGTCATCCGATGCAAAGCCTAAATGGGTTGTTACTTACCGACATAAAAACAAGAATGCGAATCATCAGCAAAATTATGCCTACGTTAAATAAGTATTAGCAAAATGTGGAACGAGCTGTGTGAATAAGATTACAGCCATTTTTTTTTAGCATTCATTCATTCATTCATTCGTTCGTTCGTACAAACAGAGATACTAATGTCATCGTCAAGAATTAAACCAGACCATATTCCAAATTATTATTAGCAATAGTAAATCGTAATTTCGAAGGAGGAAGGTTAACTCACAGGTTAGCGTGCTACGTTCACCTAATGATAGTTAAAGCTAAAATGAATTATAGCAATGTAATATCTCATGTAACACCCTCAGATTAATAACGATAAAACAATAAATAATAAACAGAAAACCGTACAGCTATCGAGTGTATAAAATGTATAGAATAAGTCAATTATTGCATATTTTAATTCAAGCCATCCGACCTTTTACGTGTCCTCCAGTAAACATCAGATGGGCTATGTCTTCTCAAGCAGGAATGTGACGTCACCAAAGCCAGAGAATCTTTTAAGTGACTGACAGTTATGCAAAGGCCTATGTAAACCGATTTAAAAATAAATTGAAAACTGTTAAAATGTTAAATTAAGAAGTGGGGACCGTGCCGTCAAAGTATGTTATTTTATATTTTAGAAAAATGGCAAGAGATCCTTGACCATTTAGGAAACTCATAGAAGGATTCAATGTGTGATTGGCAAAAAACACAAGGCTGTGGTGTAGTGATTATGTCGTATGTCAGGTAACAAAAAGCAAAACAAAAAAAAAGCAGGTTCAGGTTACTGCGTGGCTGCTGTATCCTTGCCTGAATGGTATCAGTGGATTACAGTGCTTAAAATGTAAAACTGCAAGTGTTTTCGTTTCTCGTTAGTTATGGCCGAAAGGCTTCTTTTATTATATATTTAAAAAACCCTATATTTTAGGTTGCATGGATGTGGTGACCATATTGGATTTTGGATGTGGTGACCATATTGGATTTAATGATCATTGTTATCATTATCATTATCACAAGGTCAGTATATTTTCTGCACTGTTTTGTTTCTATTAATTTTATTAAGACTGATAATGTTCTCATTTTACTTCTAATTGGTTATGTTTGCTATTTTAGGGCTCAAGACTCTAACTGCTGTGTCTGTTCTCATGAAACAATATTGTAAGGTTCTTAATTTTCATATAAAATGTTGCTATTACAAAATAGAACTGCAACAAACCAATCCGGTGGTGAATAAATGGTTAATAAACTAAAACAGTTTTCTCTGTTTTCAGATTTGCAAGGTTTTCCTTTTTCATCACATCAGCCGGGTAGTAAAATTATGTGATACATGATACATAGATATTTTTTTTTTTTTGGTGGATGAAAGTTCCCTCAAACCAATCAATTGTTAGCAGGGCTATTTTTCACATTCCAAAATATTTTGAGACTTCTCAATGATCTCAGAGTGGTTCCTATTGGTATGCTGTCATAGTGCATTCCTGCTTTAACTTTATTTTCATACCTTATTTTGTCAACCTTCTCTGTTTTAAAGAAAATTCACATCAAAGATAACCTCTAAAGTCACTAAAATGGGATCCTAATTTAATATTAAAAATATTAATAT
>JAOYSI010014540.1:16023-38619 GCA_025775065.1 Hiodon alosoides | reverse complement strand
ATCTATCTTCCTCGACGTCTGGGTTCTGGGTTGTGTGTGTGTGTGTGTGTGTGTGTGTGTGTGTGTGTGTGTGTGTGTGTGTGTGTGTGTGTGTGTGTGTGGGGATTTGTGTGGGGATTTGTGTGTCTGTGCTGTGGTTTGTCAGTGTGCGTGCGGTGGTTTGTCAGTGTGTTTCAATGTGCACTCCTGTGCTTGTATGTATGTCTGTGTGTGTTTGTGAGTTCTTATGGTCATATTGCCAGGAATTCTGACCACTCCTGTCCACACTGCTCAGGCACGCAGGAGGGCATGCTGATCCAGCCCACAGTGAGGTTGGTATGTGGCAGGGTGGTGCTGATGCAGCAGCATTCAGTGTTTTAAAAACGGTCAGGTCCTCAAGTACCAGATCAGTGGTTCACTTTTGTTCCTTAGCTGTGCTGTGTTTTTTAAACAAAATAGCCCTCTCCCTCTTCGGAGTTCCAATGCTGGGACCCTGAATGCTATTGGCCCGTCAAAGTAAGGTCTCCGTGTTAACCAGCGAGCGAGGAGCACGCCCATCTCTGGTGGTTAGCACTATCTCACAGTGACGTTCAAGTCCACCACTGTGCCTCCTAACGGGGTCCACTTCTGTTTGACTGCGTGCGTCTTGCCGTTTGCCTTTTGCCGATGTTCTACACCACAAGCCTTCATATCACTGAGCTTTTCTAATGCCCTATTCCCTTAATAAAATGCAGATGCGTTCGTTTATTTGCGTTCTCCTGATATGGAACTTGAGCAAAGCTAGCTACGTTTTATAAATGGTTAGCTCTTCAACCTGCATCGTCCTTGAACCCTGCTGATCCGCCCCGTAGGAACACAACCTGGACTGGTTCCCCCGGATGCGGGCCATGTCGTTGGTCAGCAGCGACGCCGAGGGCGAGCAGAACGAGATCCGGAACCTGCAGGAGAAGCTGGAGTCCACCATGAAGCTGGTCTGCAACCTCTCGGGCCAGCTAATGGAGCTAAAGGAGCAGGTGAGCCTACAGAGTGTTCAGGAGCCAGCAGGTGTGCCTACAGAGTGTTCAGGAGCCAGCAGGTGTGCCTACAGAGTGTTCAGGAACCAGCAGGTGTGCCTACAGAGTGTTCAGGAACCAGCAGGTGAGCCTACAGAGTGTTCAGGAGCCAGCAGGTGTGCCTACAGAGTGTTCAGGAACCAGCAGGTGAGCCTACAGAGTGTTCAGGAGCCAGCAGGTGAGCCTACAGAGTGTTCAGGAGCCAGCAGGTGAGCCTACAGAGTGTTCAGGAACCAGCAGGTGAGCCTACAGAGTGTTCAGGATCCAGCTGCTGGCAAACACATTGAGGATTGCAGTTTTGGTTGTGGACGCTTTTCTGCGTCCCATTGATGGCTCACCATGTGCTAGGAAGTGGATCACTTTCCAGTTCTGTCATCTAGCTCTCTCTCTCTCTTGCTCTTTTGTCGTTTCATTTAGTTTGGTGTGATGTGCGTCAGGCTGATTCTGCAAGAGAGTCACTGGCCCAAAATGAATCAGCTTGCGGTTTGCTTCTTTCAACTACCCAAGAATTTAAAGTCAACACATCTGTTTGATTTTTTTTTTTTTTTTTTTAATGACGCATAACATGGAAGCGTAGGTGATATTTCAAGAAATACCGAAACCTTACAGCAGTTTCAAAACAACGGAATTAAAATGGTCAAAGGTGAAGTTTCTGTACAATGACAAATTACATCGATTATATACGGTATGAAGGGTAAGGACTCTTAATTAGTAATTAGTACGGCGTGCGTTGGGTTTTTTTTGGGTTCTAAATTGCATTTATATCATTGCCCTGGGGCACACGTCTTCCTTCCACCTGGACTTTGGCCACAGCTTCTGAAAGTGGAACACAAACAAAGCAAATCCTTTTACAAGCGACTCCCACAAACATGCCCTCTGTCCGTTACATCATCACAAACCTAATTTCCCCAAATCCGTTTTGCGGCGCGGTTTCGGTAAACAAGGCCTACAAATCCACTGGCCTTGCTCACCTTCCGTTACCCCTAGTAGCCCATACCAATCTCCACACCAACGCAACACATGCTTCCCTCTGTGTTATTCGGGTCGTATGTATTCATGCTTTAGCCTTTTTCAACTCGGATGTGAGGATGCAGCTTCAAAATATCCACACTGTATAATCTAATATTGAGCACATTCATCCTTTTCCCTCCAAAACCATCCAACGGCTATTTTGTAATAAACGCCATCCTTCCTCTTTTTTTGCAAACACATTTCTATTATTTAAACTTTTTGTCTTCCTGTATGTTTGGGTTTGCCGATCATGTTTATCTGTGCTTGTTGATTTATGCGTCAGATACAGCGTCTGTCGGAAGCATCCACCCCCCTTTAACGTTTTCTGTGTTTTGTTACCACATGAAATACACATGCATTTAAATGAGAATGTATCTTGTACCTTTGATCTACCCCCGTCAAATTAATCTTAGTTGTGAAATGACTAAATTATCAAAACAAAAATAAAAAACTTTGAAAAATGTCTTGATCAGTTAAGTGTTCTCCTCCCCGAGTAGATGTTTGGTAGCGAGTTCTGCTGCTAGTTTTTGGGCTGAGTCTTCACTAGGTCACACCTAGATGGTTAAGCATTGCTCTGTCAAGGTGGGTTGGTGTCGTTATTGGACGGCGATCTTCATGTTGCCAAAGATTCTCAAGTCTGAGCCGCTCAACGACATTCCACTCCAGCGTTTCGTTGGCTATAGGCCTAGGTTCAGTGTCCTACTGGACGGTCTATTACTGACTGAAGCAGGTTTTCCATCAAGGGTTTGCTTGTATTTAGCTCCGTCCAATCACCCTCTGCCCAGACAGGCGTCCCAGTCCCTGCCAATTAAAAGCATCCCCATGGCATGATGCTGCCACACCATAATCCACTGTTTTGGATGATGTTACCTGGGTGACACGTTGGGTTTGTGCAATACATAACCTTTTGCATTCAGGCACGTTGGCTCTATTTTTGTTTCATGCAACACTAAAATCTTCTAGACATGTTTTTCCCTCTGGCCTTTTTGCAAATTGGGCAGTGGCTATCATCTCAGCCATGGAACCTACAGAGGTCTTACAGAGTTGTCAATGGCCTCCTGACCAATGCCCTTATTTCCCATCTGCTCAGTTTGGCTAAACTGATTCTGGGTGGTGCACTTCTAATGATGGACTGGACTGGACTGGACTGGACTCCAGGCGACATTCAACACCTTTTGTAAATTTTAGATTTGTGCCTTTCCACAACTTTATCCTTCCGTTTTGTAAGATCCACTGAAGGCAGTACCCGAACTGTGGGACGGGTGTATTTAATCTGAAAATGTTGAACCCCTTTTATTGCACAAAGATGAACTCCGTTTGTAATGCTTGTCTCTCATAAAAACTTCTCAGGTTTGTAATTTGACTCCCTGTAAAAATAAATTTATAAAATGCATAAAGGTTTTCAGGTTAATTAAATTAATTTAAATTTGTTTTTGAAATAATGATGTTTTTAATTTTAAATTAGAAATTGAAATACCGGCATTAAAATGTAACCACAAATTACCACATGCCCTGGCTCACAAATTTGTATTTATTCGGTATTTAATCTCCATCTTTGCGTTTATTCACCAGTAAAAACATTTTTACACTTTTTATTATTGTGTCTAAATCATGACATCTGTAGAATTTTCTAACCTAACCACCACAGGGCCAATCTCCTGCTTGGCGTTTCTCAGAAGAAGAAACTTACAGACAGGGCCTCAGGAAAAAACATCAATCTGGCAGCCCTTCGCTAAGCTGTGGTGGAGAGTTTCCTGCGACTGCCCGCTGGTTAGCGGCAGAATTCAGCGGATGTGTTCGCACAGGAAGTGCGTGCGTGCGTGCGTGCGTGCGTGCGTGTCTTCTATGAAAAGGTGCTAACAGCACGCCTCTTTCCTGTCAATTTGTCCAGATGACTGAGCAGAGGAAACAGAAGCAGCGAATCGGACTCCTGGGACACCCCCCCCACATGAACGTGAACCCGCAACAGCCGGCGTGAGGGGTCGGGCGGAGCCGCCAAACGCCGCCGCACTTTGGGGAAACCACCGTTCGCTCACGAGTGCGTATCCGAGCGTGTGGCGTACATGTCTGCTGAGTTGAGCGTGTGGAGACAAAGCCCCCCCCCCCCCAGAGTCATCTACCTGTGTAATACGGCCCAGTTCCGATGCCCACAACCCCCATAGCCAGCCAGTATCCCTCCCCTTTACCCATTTCAGCTGGGGCCGTTTCTCACTAATTCCACCCCATGACCACCGAGCAAACATGAAATAAAGGCCTGCACTGTTCTGAGGAGGGAAACAAGAGGCAACCCCACCAGAGAGAGATGGCTATGAAAACCAGCTTAGTGAGCAGTATTTAATGTCTTATTTTTGTATGTGCAATATTAATATTTTAATATGCGTCATCCATGATGAATAACAGATTAATTGCATCTTAAAGGGACAGCACTTTTTTTTTTTTTTTTTTCAGGTTCTCTTTTTTGCAACAAAAAACATTAAAAAAAGAAAACCATTAGTTTTCCTCACTGTTGATGGATCGTCTTACTAAACCTAACCGGGATGGCAGACCAGTGGGATTGTATTTATGGGTAATTCAACACTCACGCAACTTCTTGGTTGTACGTTATCCGGGAGCCGTATACTAGTTCTGACTTCTCCAAATGACACGTCTTTAAAAAAAATAACGTGTCATTTAAATTTGTACGTATTACTTTATGATATTCATATACAACGCGAGACGGGTTGTAGGACAGCAGATTTTGTATTGGCCCCAATACTGACTATGTTGTTTTTGAAAGCTATAGGGTTTGAGTTTCCTTCAGTTTATATTATGAATTGCAGTTGCTCTTATAACCAGATTTATAATATCAGCACCAATGGATGGGATTTCTACTTAAAAGTTCTTAAAGTTGACAGCTGTCTTTTGTGCCTGTTTGTATCCGTCCCTCGCAGACCTGTAGAGGAGCACTGATTAACTACCTGTGGGACCCGCAGCCACTTTTCTCTTTTAAATATATATTTTATCTGTTAACACTGAAGGATGCGTCTTCTGACAGCTGACCATTCAAATGTTAAGTTCGCCTTTTTTTTTTTTTTTATTAGGTTTTTTTTTTTTTTTAAGTGTATATGACGAGATATATTTTGTACAGACAAAGGCATTTGTTGACTTGGTAAGCGTTTCTCTAATGAAATCTTCCCAGAGATCTAATATAAAAGATGGTGTAATGTAAGAGCTGTATATTGATTTGATAAAATATATTTAATAAAAATGTCTTTCGCCTTGAGATACTGCCATACTGACTTATTTTGTTACCACTGAATGAGGTCATACGCCGTAGCAGACGGAGAATGACTACCATTGGCTGGATCCTGTCCAATGGGGGTCACCTTTGAAATACGTACACCATTATTATGATTATTTGAAACCAATCTATAAATGGCATTTCCATAGCATAGCTCTTTTTTATGGGATTCTAGGTAAGAATGTATAAAGGAGAATCTCAGCATTTAAAATGGTGGCTCAGCGGGTTGATTTGCACCACGCGTCGATGATCACATTGATGAGGTAAACGCATCGATGGAGTTTTGCGCCATTGAGCCCTGTTGAAATAGGAGTATATTTAGGCCAAGGACACGCAACAATTGCCCTAGAAGCAGAATGTGTGGTCGGAAATGTGCGTCTGTTTTTTTTTTTTTGTTTTTTTTAAAATCGCTGCCATGCGATTTCAACAGCTGGTTCTCCTCTCTCGGTGCCGCATTTCCCAACAGTACCGAATGCGCGTGCGATCGACAGGAGGGGATCGAAATTATTGTGAAACCTGACACGCAAAACACCATTGCTCCAGTGTGCAAAGGCGCTATATTCATCTGTCCTCAGCGAGTCGGATCAGATGCTGGTCTGAGAGCAGCCCCACCCTTCTCTCACTCACCTCTCACCTCCCCATGACCGGCGCTGCAATTTCGGGTCTGTGGCGGCCAGAGTTCTGCGGGCTGTATGCCCGAGGTCCCTTTCCATCGAAAATTCCCTTTTAGCGAATGGTAGGGCTGACAGCCGGGCCATGCTTTTGTGTTAGGACCACAAAGAGGACACGCCCTGTGGGTCCGTTCGCCGTTCAGCGGTAAACTTTTTTAGCCAAGTGGATAATGTGTTAATTGGTTTGTTTACTGATTGTGAAACTGAGAGAAATTGTCTGTAGAGGTTGGGAGGAGGGGAACAGAGGTGTATTGATGAGGAAAATTCCTTTAGTTCACGGCAATTGGGTGCGTTCATATTCCGAGCGGAATTGGGGAGTGTGTAGCGTTGTGATATAAATCTGACATTGATGAATTAAGTGCTCAGTGTTGATAACTGGAAATTAAACGGCATGTCCCAAGGCTGGAAAACACGAGAGGTGAGAACCAGCACAGATCTCCAGCGGAAGGCAGAAAAGCCCAGGTGCGAGGAGCGGTAGAGGGTGACGGACGGACGGAAGTACAGGCAGCCAGGCGTAGCAGCAGAACCCGTCTCTAAAATCCCCCGCTCTGCCTTTGAAACCTGAAGCCACATCAGAGAAACCAAACAGCCGCCCAGATAAAGAATGTTTCCTCAACTCTCAAACCAACGGCCGATTCAGAACTGTGGCTCAGGAGGAAATGATGCGCCGGTTCGGAATGATTTTCAAGGTAAGGCGAACGCAGTGGGTCATCAAAACATCCCAATGGCTATTAAAACACATTAAATTGGACTGTTATGTCACTGGCCTGATTTTTCAGTCACGGCGACATTTTTTTATTAACTGGGTACCATGGAATAGACCTTTTTAGATAACGGCGTGTTTTGAAACATGGCACGTTCTGTTGTTTAATTCAAGTGGAATAGTGTGTTAAAACGCATTTGATAAGGCTGACACGTTTGGACCCCGTGTAGGTGGGACTGACACATCACATTCTTTTCCTTTCCTGCTTGCAAAAGCTGAGCGTTTCTATATTTGTATTTTTAACCCCTAAAAGCGAAACTTTCACTAGCGTATTTTTCCACAGCGCGGGAGTGCTAGGTTTCGCATGTCCGCGTGCATCTCGTCCTGTCGCACGAGGAGAACGTTCCACCAACGCCTTAGTCCCGAATGGCCTACCTTTCCGTCTCTTCTTTTCCCGGCGTGTGTTACATTTATCCAACTCGGGTAACATAATAAATACCTCGCAGTGGTTAAACACAGGTGGTTTGGAGTTTTTGCTCTGTAAAACCTAAAAAAAGGTTTCAGGGGTTTTCCATTCGCCCTCTATTCTTTACTTGTAAAGTACTTCCACTTCTGCGTAAGGGCCGACCTACTGACGTTGCTTTATTCTTTATTTACATGTTGCTTTCAGACTCACTCGTTTGCGAACATATTTAGAGTTCAGAAGACCATTATGAAAATTCAAGGTTGGAGCAAGCATCTGACGGCAAGTTCTAAACAAATATATTGGACTTAAGCCTTTAAAATTTGAAAATAATTTTTTTTCACCTCAGGTTGTCTACATGCTACACTTTACGTCCATTCAAAAAGTAGTACATTGTCCCGTTTTCCACGTTCAGACATGAAACATTGATAACATAATACCTATGATAAATAACTAAAGATGCAAAGACGTTTTAGACTTCCTGCAAAAGAAATTCGTAAAGCGAATCAAAACAGACAATGACTCGAATTACGCGTCAGTTTTGCCAAACCCCCAAATCAGTGCCGCCGTTATGAGTTTTCAGATTTCAAAAAATGCCTCTTGGGTGGTCGGTGCTTTGATTGGACTGGCTAAATATCGCTATAATACCGAGAGTTTTATAATAATAATAATAAAATATTATTATAATCATACAAAAATTTGCTACGTCGCTATAACTCTGGCGCTTGAAGATTCAATTGCGATTGAATCCCTCTCTTCCAATTCTAATCAGTATACCTATAATGCTTTTAACTGTCAATTGCAAAACTAAATATGATACAAAGCCTTCATATCCATGCATGTTGACAGGCTAAGTACTCTCAGACACTCGTGCAATTTGATTTCCCGGCAGTAGCCAATTTTTGCTGTTAGGAAAACAGCGCAAAGTTCCAACAAATTAGCAATCAGTGGCCGCCGCAAGTTTTCCGTTAATTTCTCTTACATGTTTTATCATATATTTTATCATATCGTATTACGGAGGAAATTATATACAAGTAAAGTATAAAGCTGAATCAAAATATGTTGTAGTGGCCGAATGGACTACAAAACCGTTGCTTCATGCCTAATGCGGTTTACTATCAATATTTTTAATCTAGTAAAATGTATGCTTCTGCTCTCAGTTAGAAGTCGCGTGATGTTATTTTGGAATGTGCTGTTGTATTTTGAGAGGTCACGTACTGCAATTGCGCAACATTACTTATAAGGGGTTTGATGCAGGTTTAAACTGGGGTTGCATGTCGGATATCTCGGCTCTTCTTTCGTATCCGTGGAACAGCGTGTTAATGTGGCATGTAGAAGCATTCCGGAGGGTGAACGCGAATTTTAGCTTTAACCGGAAAGCCGCTCTTAATTGTTACATACTGCTCTCCTATATTTATTTATTAACAATAAAAAACACAATTATTTACCCTACACAAATACGTGATATTAATTGTCTATTGTATATCTAAATATCTATTGCTTACGAAAATGCACCTACCTGCGCAGCGTGCTTTTTAAAAAACTTTGGATTATGTGATATGATATATGTGCGTAGTAGCCTATATATAAATTCATTAAAAGGGGATTTTTCCTTCTGAGAGTAACGTCAACACGGAGAATCTCACCAACGTTTTACAACCAACCATTAATTCACAGGGAGAATAATACATCAAATTTACGAGACTAAAAATGCTGTCGTACTCTACAGAATTCTTTCGTTAACAATTTTGGCACTGGTTCTGTGTAGCTCATACGGTTCCCCCGAGTTTCCCCTGGCTGATATGCGCAATGCGCTAGATCGCCAGTTCCGGGACAAACCAGGCGAAACACGTTTTCCGCGAGTGGTGGCCATGGAAAGTGCAACAGGCTGTTTGCAAAGCACGTTAACGGGGTCCATGAGGAGATCAACGTGACTTGCGACGCCCAACAACAAAGCGGTCAACCGCAGACAGATAGCCAAACGTGTGCACGTGTGTAAACAGACGGATCCCTCACGAAATAACGTCGTGGTTGCACAAACCATAGAGTACTAAGTCCTTGAGTCTTGAGGATATTTTTCACTTCATTGGTGTCTCTAGGGGAAGTGGTACTTTTCGTCGACCTCGTCGTTATTGTTATTATACAGACAGGTGGTGTAAGTCGTATATTTTAAATTAAGAAACAATGTGTTCAAAAAAGTGTTTAGTTTCCCCTCATATTGTTTTAAGATATAAGAAATGGCGCTAAGATGTAAAATTACCTTATCAAGAAACGTTTGTAGTGATTTTAAATCGAACGTAGAATTATATAAAAGTAACAAAACTTTGCATTATTTCTCTATTGTTGATATTGAAATTAACTGACAGGTCAAGTTATTTTTTATTCGTCCATTGTTTTATCTCACGTAAAATGACAGATATCAGTTATTAGTATCATTACTGAATACGGTAAATCTATTCTCTCACCACTTCAGTTGTGACGTTTGCAATCTACAGGTCGCCCACGATTTAGGCTGGTCAACATTTTTAGATATAGGCCTACTAGATAACTATTTTACTCTTAACTTTCATGACACCGACAATGATCAATACGGCTATTACTAAACGACAACAGCTTCCAGCGATTTGGGGTTATTGTGGGACTAAAGGGCAATCTAATCAACCAGAAAATATGAAACCCCCCAACATCTGAAAGTGCCAATAGTAATTTATCACTGCTGAACTGAACCTTGAGGACGTCACGCCCATTTGGCAAGGATTATCCCAATAACCAATTTTTTTTTTTTTTTAACAAGTAAAGTAAAGTAAAAATTTCAGATAGTAGAAAGAACATCTTAACATATGTTTATAGAAACATATATTGGAAATTGCACTATATTCCATAAATACAATTGAGACCTGGCTTATAACTGAGATACTGAGAACGATAATATCGCGTGTTTACGACAAAATTAATTCAACGTCTAGTGCTAAACATGTAAGAAAGTCGCACAAAAGATCAAATCTAATTCTGAAAAAATACGCAAAACATACGATACGTTGTTTTGGTTACCTAACAGAAACCATATACATTTACGAGAAAATTCTATAGATGAATCCTTATAACAATTTAAAATCAATTTGACTATTTTACCTATGCAACATTGATTAATTTAATCTTAACCGTATTATAGCATCTAATCGAGGGTAGTAACTTTGAAATATGATTCTTTGGACGACCATTTTTGAATAAAATAATCTATTGGCGGCAATAAAAATATATAGGTTTCTCTTTAACAATTTAAAATATCGCTCCAGGTTTATGAAAGGTATTAGAGCTAGATGATGCACACACAAAAAAAGTTTGCCATTTTGAGGAAAGTTGTATGAAATACTCAAACCCCCTAGACTGTGAATGGTGTCTGAATCGCCCTTTCCCCTGCCTTGTTGTAAACATGGTCGCTTGCACGTTTCTTCTGGGCGCAGGTCACCGCGCGTTGCTGCCGGTTTAGACGGAGCGTGGTAGCACACGGGACACAGACCGCTGCTATGACGCGGAAGAGATGTTCTCTCGCAAGCCCTCCTTATCGAAAGAAATGGGCTGTTCTCAGTTGGGCTGAACGCGCTCTCCAACACGTGAGGCTCATGTGACGGAGGTAGGTCAGTGTGCGCTCTAGTCACAGGGTTTATTTAACACGTAGCTCAATCCACCCACACTCTTACATTTAACAAAGCCTGCAGACTCGGAACTGCTGCTCACTACGGCTGGATAGCGGGGGGACAACACAGCGCGCGCCTTTCGATACAATCGAGAAAACAAGAACAATTATTAATAATACCAGCAATAATGAAAATAGCAAAAACTCAATACAAGTAATTTACCTGAAGTTGGAATAAAAACGAAGAAAACAGAGCAGCGTAGTCACAAGGACGTTTAGTTTATACGCACTTTAGCTAAAGAAAAAAAGACGTAGCCTACTTGTATGTATTCTGACAGAAAATAGGACACATCTTTTCCCCCCCTCCTAGTTTGGCTTTTGCGAGGAAAGGAAAATGGAGAGGATTACAAGTGCGCAGCCACCTCCTTGTATGGCTAAACACGCTTCGTTGGATATCTCAGACATACAAGGGTAAGTTAAAATCAACAGCTGACAAATTAATATCGCTAGTTTAAAAACGTGGCGTGACTTTCATGCGCATTTTCTTGGAAAATTCTTGGAAACGGAGCAAAGAAAGTTTTAAAATTTCACTCACTCATTTCTGCTTGTGTTTTTTAGGATTGATTTCCCTATGTACGTGTACAAATCTAGAAGAGGTGTGAAACGCGGGGAAGATAGTAAGGTAGGTCAATACTTTTCCGTGTTTCAATTTTGTGTTACTATCGTAGCAAATTAAGTGCATATGTGTGACTTGTAAAATATTAAAGTATTAATTTACTAAGGAATGCAGTTTTCCACATTAGCACAAATGCAAATATGCAGTTAATAGCTCGGTGAGTTGTTGCGTGATATTGTCAAACACAAGTTTTTTTTGTGGAAGTTTAAAGGTAAAAATATTTATTTTGCCCTAAAGGAAACTTACAAGCTGCCCCATCGACTCATTGAGAAGAAAAGACGCGACAGAATAAATGAATGCATTGCTCAGTTGAAGGATTTATTGCCAGAACATCTTAAAATTACAGTAAGTTTGAATTTGGAATTAAATCAAAACTCCACCGTGAAATGTTTTTTTTTAATTTTTTTATATGATGCGCCATCTAGTGGAGACATTTGGTAATTTACGTCGTGCGGTGCCTTGGTTTATTTTTGAAGAGAATCCTTTTTTTTTTATCTGATTATTATATTTTATTTTTAAAAAATTGCTAGTAAATATCTAGTAATTTAAGCCCATCCATTGCGTATCATGTAGAGAAAATGTAAAGTAATTTGTAGGAACCAAATAAGTAATCTGTTGCTAGATTATTATTACAAAATTTGTTGTTGTTGTTATTATTATTATGATTACTACTACTATTACACGAGGTCTGCCTAACCTCATCACCTACAATTGTGAAAGCCAGCTTCTAATCTGAGGTGTTGTTGTTGTCGTAGACTCTGGGTCACCTGGAGAAAGCAGTGGTTTTGGAGCTCACCCTCAAACATGTGAAGGCTCTGACCGGCTTACTGGAGCAGCAGCAGCAGAAGATCCTCGCCCTGCAGAACGGCATGCAAATCGGTGAGGAAAGGCGTCCCGGAAGTGCGCTCGTTTTCTGTAGCCACACAAAGCTGATCCTCTCGCCTCACGCTCTAGCTACACGCTCTCTTTTTATTAGGTTTATCGTATCAATATCAATATCATATTATTTGTTTGTAACCTTTATAATACAAATGTATTTCTTTGCACATTTTATTAATGAACGCAAAAGGTCAATCTAAAATTAACACATAATAAAACACTGTCTCCAATAATTTTGCATTAATAATTACAATAATAATTTTGAAGAAGTGGGACGGATAGCTGTTTGAGTGATTTTGTGAACAAAATCTTTCTTGTAAATAACTCTGCCCCTTCCTGCCCAACAGGTGAGCAACAGTCCCCCTGCTCAGAGAACAGTGAGGAGATGTTTCGCTCCGGGTTCCATCTGTGCGCCAAGGAGGTCCTGCAGTACCTAGCCAACCAGGAGAGTGGGAGGGAGGTGACGCCCTCCCACGTCATTGGGCACCTGCACAAAGTGGCTTCCGAGCTAATGCCGGGTCCCGCGGAGGAACCCGCCCGCGTGCCCCCGGAGAAGCCGTCCGCGCCGTCCTCCGAGGGCCACGGCAAGAACTGCGTGCCGGTCATCCAGAGGACTTACCACCAGGGTAGCGGGGAACTGAGCGGCAGCGACACGGACACCGACAGCGGCTACGGCGGCGAGCTGGAGAAATGTGACTCTAAGGTCGAGCGGGCCGGCTACTACGGCAAGGAGTGCCACCTGAAGTACGCGCTGGCGGAGAGGATGGTGGGGGCCATCAAGCAGGAGGGCGAGGAGCCCCCGGCCAAGCGGGTTCGAGCGGAGTCCTCGGAGGACGAGTCCCTCTCCGGTGGCTACATGGGCTTCCCCCCCCACCAGCCCCCGCTCTGTATGCCCTTTTACCTCATCCCCCCAGCCGCCGCCGCCGCCTACCTCCCCATGCTGGAGAAGTGCTGGTACCCGGGGCCCATGCCCGTCTTGTACCAGGGTTTCGGCGGGGGCGCCCTGGAGAAGCACCCGCAGTCGTTCGTGATGCCGCCCAGAGTGGGCTCCCCGTCGGGGCCCCAGTCTCCCATGGACTCCCCGGCCCTGCTCCAGGCGCTGAAGCAGGTGCTCCCCGTCAACGCGGAAGCCAAAGACTGAGGACTTCCCTCGAGGGCGCGTGTGAGTGTGCCGCTGGGAGCGTTAAGGGAACCTGCCAGCAGACTACTGAACCCTAGAGGGGGAGAAGTAGCAGAAGAAAGTAGCAGGAGATGTCCCCTCCATCCTTCCGAAAAAAAAGAAGAAAAAAAACCCCAAACACCCACACGCCGTCCCTGGAGTCCCCCACCTCCCTACTGAACACGGAAGGCCAGCCTTCGGTCCACCGCTCTCCCCACCCTCCGCCGGACTTTCTGAGGTCAACGGGGAGAGCTGAAGAGGAGGCTGGCACTACATGGGCAGTGCCCGGGCAGACGCGGAGAGAGCCTGCCAGACGGTATTGCTGAGACACTGTGAAGAGGGTTCAGTGTATGGACACAATAAAATGTGAAAGGCCTTTGGCTGTGAAAGGGGAGCGTCTCCTCTGGCCCTTTTGTGTTGAATGTCAGTCCTGAATGCGGTGTGTGGATAGCCTCGGATAATCTGGACCTGCTCATACACACAAATGCAGACTCGTACGCAACACAGTACAGGCTCACGCTCGTGACACGCTTGCATACTCACACACGGACCCACGCAACGCACACACCTCGGTTGAATGTAAAACAAAATCCCTGCAGATGCTGCTTTTGAAGTTTCTCCACGCTGTAGATAGGAGGAGAGGGATCTGTAACGGCTGAAATGGAGACGGTCACTTTGACTCTCACACCAAACACCCCTAATGGCTGATACAGCTATCCCTCCAGGACCCCATATAATTGTACCCAGGGCAGGTTTTAAAGGTTTTTCTCAGAAACCATTATGCGGCCTCCTTCATGGATGATCGCGCGCACACACACACACACACACACTTGTTGTTCAGTTTCGGGCTCATTACCATGTGTGCAAGTAGATAGTGGTCTCGTGAGATGTGGTAATGAGTCCTTGTGTAACTATTTTGTTAATACTATTTGTACATCTCTATTTTTGATACACATGTCCTAAAGGCTTCGGTGTTACCACTCTGAATAAGACTTCTGAACCTCCGGTCCGTTGCAGGGGCATCAGAAACTTGTACATAGCACTCGGCTAGGATTGACTTCAACGTTTACGGTCGATTTAAATCTGTTCTTGGTTCATGCTGTTGCCTTCACTCGTGGAGGCTGGTAAAGTGTTGTCGGACCGTTGTTAAAAGTGTTTGTACGAAAACTGGGTTTTAAAGTCACGCGATAAAAGTGAATGTAATGTTTTAAACTGAAGTTTAGTTTTGTATAGGACGAGGTACTTTGGATTTTATATTTTGGGACCTACCAGAAAAGCCGTTCGATGTAAATATTTTGTCTATAAATGCATTATATAAGCGTATTAATAAAGTATTTTTTTTTTCCTGTGGACCGTTTGATGACTTATTTCGTGGCATAAATGGAAGCCCGATGTATTCGGTTCTCTCACACAAGCGCAGATACAGCGACGACTAGGCCAGAGGGACACTTACGTAACCCACAGGGCTGTTAGAGCCCGCGTTAGCCAGTTGGGAGGTTGGGACTGGACTTTAGCCAGACGAGATAACAGCTACAATTACCTCTACCAGCGTGCACGGTAGACCGTATTCTCTCGGGTTGCTGCACGAGCGGTACGCCATTTTTTAATCATTTATGATAAACGTGACGATTACAGATTAAGAGAAGGGAGCGTGCGGTTTATACAAGACCTAATGTACGGTTTATGTGTGGCATTTTAACACAGTTAAACGTTAAGGTATGCATATGCTTGTAATGCATTTGTAGTCCATAATAACAGACATGTTAACCCAAGGCAACACAGTGTTTTAATGTCTCTTCGAAATTAAATACGGAACCAATACATTCTTATTTTTAGGTAGACATTATTAAGTTCAACTTAAAGTTGATCTTAAAGTTCGTGGTTCACGCGTACATGATTTAAAACCAGTAGAAGCACTTTATTACCCTCCCCCCGGGGGAAAAGAGTAAAAGTATATCATGCTTATCTTTGAACATTTTCCTTACAATACAGGTATGCAGTCTCTGCGGCGGTTGATAAAAAGAATGAGCTGACAATCTAGCGGGTGTAGCAGAAGGCGGTGTCCCTCCACTGACCTTTCTCCCCCACACTTCCTCTTAGCAGCGTCCACTCCATGAGACACCAGGGGAAGTCTTACACGGCAATGCAAACATAATAATTCAGAGCGTCTACAGCTACCAAACCGCCAGGAAAAGTGAGGGGAAAGTAAACAATTGTACAGGAAATGCATTAATTCGTTGTTCTAAACAGGCGAAATTGATTTGATAGGCACGGTGGCCTCTGGCATAGGCTTCCTGGAATTCTTCAATGCGTGACCACATTCGGCGAGAGATTCTGGCTGTCACATGTCTGGCCACGCTGATTTTCTTCACAGCTGCAAGTCTGTGATTGGTCGGCCGCCCCTCGCTGCAACGCTGCTATTGGGGCTTTGCCATGGCAGCCCGTGAGGAGCCCGACTGGGGCTCGGCTCGGACTCTCACGTCCGTGACCTCACATTACCTCAGTGCGGTGCTCTCTAGCCGGGCTCCGTAGAGATTTTGTCTCACAGCTTTACACATTTATTTATTGTAATGATTCATGCACATGTGTACTACTGATTAACATTTATCAAGATGCAAATTAATGTAAAGAAATGTCCAGAGTCTTTGTGGATGAGTTCCTACCAGACCAGAGATTTATGTTTTGAAACTCAGTAAAACTGTCTGATTTTGGTTTGCCATCCCGAGAACGGTCAGTGCCGTCGCTTGACATCATGTGAATTGCTCAATGGGAGATGGAAATTCTGTTCGTTCTCCCCCAGCACCAGACTGGTCCCGGTCAGATAAGGATTCCACTGCCTAAAATCTTTTGAGTCGGCGCGAGTGCACACATTAGGAGACGATTCCAAGCCTTGTGACTGCAGGAATCCTAGAAATCCCCCAAGGAGAGATAACAGTAATACAAAATAATGTAATATCCGACATTACATTTGAATATCGTCGCTAGCCAAGCACCACTCATTAAAAGTGAAGTCAGCACTAAAACGTTAGAATAATATCCCCCCTTTGCCAAAGCTTTCAGTGAAAACTCGCTTCCCTCCGTCTCTCCCACTCGCTTACTCAAGTATGTACGTGCCATACACCTATCACCACCCGGCTGCAAACCTATCCACCCAACCTCTGTGCGAGCCTTGGGGGGTGGGGGGGCGCCTTCGGCGGACGTCTTTTGTTCGGCAGAAACCGTGGAGAAAAATGCACAGTAACGTGTACATTTTGGCAGCATTACTCGATTTTACAAATTTTACCCATATTTACTGAAGCAATACAGTTAACGTGATATTGAGAGAGCCAGACGTTGCAGTCAGACAGTAAAAATCGTCTAATTTCAGCACGCAGGCAAAACGGACCATTCCCCGGAGTTGTCACAGTTATTGAAAATATACGTTTTCAGAAAATAATATAAACGGTGATACTCATGAGACCTGAGTCGAACACCCTTCGGATTACCCTGATCGAGGCATTCGATAAGGAGTGGCCCTGCACAGCCCAGCAAGATATCTGATCTGCACTCGGCAGAGACAGACGGGCAAGTGCCCCCATTCGAACCACTGTAGGATTTTACCAAAACACGAAGAGAAAAAACGCCTGCCCCAATGAGCATCCGTGTTGGTACACATTTGTGGTTTAGCGCTTGGGGATTTAGCAACAATAGTAAAGATAGTCCCGACAAGCCAAGGTCAATACACCGTGTGAAACGCTCGGTAAATTAGAATAATTATGCCACTAGTGAAATAAACATGACAATGTCACATGGAATTACTACCTTGAATAATTGTTACTTTATATGGATTACTGCCTAAAGAAAATTTGCTTTGTGGCTTTTACATGGGGAGGCGGACTAACAACATTTTTGCGGTGTGGTGCGCCCCCTGCTGTATAGACGGTGGAATTGCATATCGATGGGGTTTCCACGCTGCCAACTTCACCTGAGTGCCATCCGCCGGTATAGTGGCGGACATACAGCTGCAAGTGCGAGAAGTAGTTTATCAACTTCTTCCTCGTGATAATTATAATAATTTTAGGTGTCACCTTCAGTTAAACCCGGTAATAATAACGAATCTTGAAGATATCTATTCGGTCCGTCTGTCTATCAGGATGGATATTACCACCTGGAGACTGAGGAACCAATTAAAAATTCTCGTTTCCTTCTAATAAATGTAGCCTTCTTGGATCTCAATTTTGTTAGTACATTTATTCATGTGTCAGCCTTACTTTTAAAAGTCTAACAGATGCTCCATTTTATTCTGCTGTAAATAAGTACTGCTTTTGATACAGTTACTCAAACACCTTAGTTAAACATCTCTTATTACAATTACAATTAGAAAACCTGTGTGACTTCACTGTTACAGCCTTTAAGTTGTATTAAACCGAATGACATGGGTGTTTTTTTTTAATTATCTGTAGGTGGTTTTATATCACTTAGTGTGATTAGATTACCAGGGTACACAGGATAAATTATTTGCTCTTCACTGTGCTACCCCTGGGTAACAGTTGATATGGCATGGTCTGAATTATCACCTCTAGCAGGCGACACTCATATCTAATCACTAATGGTGCTAATGCATCTTGACTTGTTGCCATGACTCCCGTCACCACACATGGGGAGGGTAAGAAAGTTCCAATCCTGGTCGCCTTCAAGCCACCCTTCTCATTTCTACACTGGTAGGCTACACGAGAGGTTCAGCGCTGATTGGAGGAGAGGCACTTCCCTCTCCAGGGTACTGCCAGCTTGTAGGTCAGGTCGTTTGCAATGAGTGGATTTAACCCACCTCACCTCTGCACAATTGGCAAATTATATTACCAGCACATAGGTTTCTGCCTTTACCAACTAAACCACAGTGGATGCCTGTTTGCAGCGAGTAAAATAAAATAGTATTTTTATTATCATTACAGAATTAAATGATTATAATTATGGGTATGGGTGGGAGGGAGGAACCTATCATAGCAATTTCCACTTAATTCCAACCGCTGTGAATTACAGGACCTCGTCGTGTAGGGTATTCCTTAAGGCTTTAGCACTGTTTCAGTGGACATCTGGTATCTATGACTCCTGAGTGACATTTCGTTGGTATTATTTTGGTCCATCACTCGTTCAAAATCCTAAATTGCAAAATGATTGCACGTCAGTAAATACATATATAAATAGATAATAGACAATTTTATGGCAAAGTGACTCTTTATGCTCTATTTGTACCACAGAGACTTGACATTTTACATTTTGGACTGTTGCTGGGCATTTTATTTATTTCGCAGTATATTTAAATTACTACTTAAAATTCTATATAATATTATTCTCATTATGCTGAATTTGTGAAACATATATTTGGTGATACGAGCAGGCTAAATGTTGAAGTTGTTCTTTCATCGATGTGTTTAAAAGATTTGTTTCCCCTTTATGATTTACGAAAAATACGATACAACTTAACTGGTGTTATGAAAATAAATAATTGTCACAGTTTTGTAGTGATATTTTAATACATTTTTCCTATTACATTATTTTCTCACCAAATATTTCACACAAAGCCAGCTTTTCATTTGGTTCGAGATAGATTGTTATTTTTATTTTACAGTTGCAAAAATATATTTTCTAGGCAGGCAACTTCCTAAAACTGTGACAGCGGCATATTTGCTCCCTGATTGGCTGCAGAAATCACACGATGGATTTAGCATAGCACTTGTCAATTATGTGCAACTACAATCTGAAGACATTGATATTCTATTTCTAAATTAAACGTTGAGGAAAAGAAAATAGTTTAATTTATTAAACTGAATTAATTAGAATTACGTTATTTAAGTAGTTTTAAAAATCGTATCAATCAGGACAATTTTTTTAAACATACTGATAGGCCCACAGTAATGTTTAAAACAATTGTTATTTATAACAAATTATTTATAAACGTTATCTTGAAAGTTTTTGATTACGCAATTTAATTTAAGAAGATACACTATCACGTCCAGAACCATATGTCGCATCCATATAACCCCTCACGTATTTTACCATTACAATAAATCAAAATCGGCCAGTCGTAATTGGATAGTTTTCAGCCCCCAAGCCTGGTCTCAATATTTTGCTGACTTGGACAACGCGGAAAAAAACTGAATGTCTACATTGTTTCGACAGCTAAACACCAGCAGAGGTCATTATTTCATCTGTTGATCGTTACTGCATAAACTCAGACCAGGCTATCTGTCTCTTCGAGCGAGTTCTCGTTATAGTTTCACAGTCATATGACGGAGCCCACTTCCTGTAGACACATTGCACATTGCACTCCGTGTTGGAGCTACGGCGGGGACAGTGGTGTGTCGTCTTTCAGTCTCAAGATGCTGGCGCTCATAAACAGGCTTTTGGACTGGTTCAAGTCTCTCTTTTGGAAGGAGGAGATGGAGTTAACTCTGGTGGGACTTCAGTATTCTGGGAAGACCACCTTTGTCAACGTTATAGCCGTGAGTTAGCAAGCTATCGTTTGCTGTTTATTGCAAAAATTGCAGATTGCATTAAACATATATCCCACCCGTGTAGCAGTAGCTTGGAAGGACGCCACTCATCGTTTCGCAATTGCTTCAGATATTATTTAACAGTATGTTTACCCGCCTAGCTAGCTAGGTAGCTAGTTATGTTTTGAACTTAAAATATCATGACCGAATAGTTTACCTGGCTATTTTTAGCTTGCCGTCTTACTGTCAAAGACTGCTGCTGTAATATCAACAATATACCTAGCAAGGTGTATGGTAATGTCGGGCGTTGAACTCCCTTTTTACTGAATTTAATATTTACTTTTTAAGCTAGCTATCTTGCTGTCAATAACTGCAGCTGCAATTTCAATCTACATCGCAAGGGATATGTTATGGTTGCGCGTTTAACTCCTCCCTTTTAAAAAGGATTTATTGTGACTTTCACATGTTTTTAGATGACTCCAGATAGACGCACCGTATGTCATAAAAATGTTTCTTGCTTGAGGTAATATTAACTGTTCTTTTTAGTGTTATGTTTTTGGACAGTGGTACCCGACTTGCCTTTACTAACATAGTTAGCTCGCTAGCAACCATAACAGCACCTCAGTTCTAATTTTTCATTATTACGGCATGAAGGCCGGTTTTATCTAAATAATTTGCTGGGGAACAAATAGTATTGCTAGGCCTCCATTACGACATCGGTGATTTCATAGTCAGGATAGCAAGCTATTTTACCTAGCTATTTTACCTTTCAACGTGGGGGGAAAAAAGGCGACACGCGCATGACGATCCGCCTATACTCTTACACCTGTTAGACTCGCCCTGTTACACGTCGTTAGGATTTTGGGTTACATTAAGCAATATTTGTAGAGGTTTAAATAAAATACAGGAAGACGGGCCCAAGTCTTCCTTGGAGTTATGCGAGACTGATACTGGTACGGCCTCACCGTACTCTACGTCTGTTAAGTTGACAGTGTAAGACCTGGCTATTTCTAACTTACTTTATTTATTTATTAACAAAAGGCAGTGCTTTAAGAGCCTCATTCTTGCCCACGAAACCAGTCTTCCCAATTAAACCCTTGCCTACCTTGCAGTGTTACAGGTGTGAAAAGGAGTGGGGTCATGGATGTTACAAAGGAGATACGCCCTTATTTTCTCAGTAAATGTATTACAATTCCTGATGTATGTATTTGTAAATGTTTTGTCGTGTCAAAAGTGCCCAAAATCAGCTTAATGAGTGAATGTGATGTTGTTTGGTGAGTAATAGCGGTACGAGATGTTCAAGGTGCCCACTGGTTGTGATTTTGATTGGAATATCACTCTATTCACACACCTTGGCAAGTTGTCTTGTGGAGGTTGGGGATCGATGACTGCGTCATTCATCAGCACAGCCGTGAAGGGCGCTAAAGACTGTGCAAAAAAATGTGTCACTGGTCGCCAAAACCCTTTGATACACTACAGTGTTTGGTTTTAAAATAGCATCTTGAAATGTCTTGCAAAAAAACATGTCCGGTCCTTAATTAGGAGCTTACATTTGCATGATGTTGGCGTAAGGTGCCTCTCTCCCTGATGGTTAATTGCATCTATGACTCCGGTGTGCAAATCTTTGATCTTCGAAACTTTATGCACCTGATCCTCTTTAGGACATTTGAAACGATGGTGACGTAAAGCTTTGTGAAAACAACTACAAATGAAGACGTTCCAAATTGGAATGACCCTGTCCGACCACTCTTCTGCCAAGGCTGTTGGCCTTATGTCAAAGTCCAATCCCTTTGCCATAACCAGTCAATCACAGACAATCAGATACAGTTCCTCTCATCTTCCATCAATTACCTGCTAGTGTTTTAGTGTCTCATCTCGTGGGGGCCTGGGGGCTCTCGTCGTTATTAACATACATGGCCCGGCTCCGGAGGCTGGGCGTGTCGTCTCTGGGGCCTGGACAAGGTGGTTCTGCCATTCCTTCTTAGTGGCTGCTTTCTGAAGTTTCCCGCTTTTCAGACGTCAGGCAACGCTTTCGGGTTTCGGGGACGCTTTGGTTAACACTCTCGTTCCTTTTGAATGTTCAGGGTGACTCTGCGACGCAGCGTGATGACTTCGCTGTAATTGTGAATGAAGGAAATCGTAAATCGGCCAACGTGTGCGAAGGCCAGTTTAACACACGCTGTTCAGAGACTGATGAAAACAAACGTCACTGACTAGTTTTGCCCGTGATGGATGGACAGTTGTACTGCGTGTCTCCATACCATGATGTCAATCTGTGCTGTTTGTGAAGGCTGTCCATCCATGAGCCTGTTCAAAATAACTTAATTTCAGATGGCCAGCTTATCTTGTACCATTGACTTGAGACTGAGACACCGAGTCAGATTTATAACAGAAGCCTCTGGCATTTTGTGTGCAATTCTTTTGAGATAATTTCAGTTGCGTAGGACCCTGGTGTGTCACAATAACTGGTAGCAATATTGCACATCTCTTGGTTTGAGGGCCATAAGTCTTTTTTTTTTTTTTTTTTTTTTTAATGTTATTGGGGGACTGTTGCCGAGTACTGACGGGGTGTTGTGGCGCCGGGGGCCGGGGGGGGGGGGGCGGGGGGGGGGG
>JAOYSI010014540.1:0-16013 GCA_025775065.1 Hiodon alosoides | reverse complement strand
TCTAAATTTATGGTGCGTCTGTCCCTTGTGTGTCACAATAAATTGTAGCTAAATTGCACTACTCATGGTTTGCTGGGCCAATGTGATATTTTTTTTTTTTTTTTTTTTTACTGTTATTGTGGGACTGTTGCCGAGTAATGAAGGAGTCTTGTCCCCCCCCCTCCCCCATAAAAGAGCACGAGCAGTGAATTTGAAATGGTAATAACAGCAGAATCTTATGGGACGGGCAGCATTCCGTGATGCAGTTTAAACAAGTCCAGCGGGAGTATGGTTCCTATTTCAACGCCGCACTGGTGCTGGCAGCAGGTTAACGATTCTGCTCGTAGCAACGACTTTCCTCTTAGCATTTTAGTATTTCCTGTTAGTAACCCCAGTAAGTGCTAAGAAAGCTAGGCGCTGTAAAAAAGGTCTACCCACTGAACCTCTGTCTGTGGCCAGCGTAGGAATATTTGTCTGCTGAGTTTGCAGTCCAGTCACCTTTCGCCCTGCCACTTCTGCCAAGTCAGTAAGTCATCCAAGATTTAATAGAGCTGAATAGAGTTTTAATTGTTGTAGTAGGTTTCCCCTTTTAGTTCTCCGTCTTAAGCAGGATGTCAGGAAGTAGCTCTCAGTTTAGGAATCCTAAGGCTCATTCAGATCACTGGTCACAAGACCGCTGCATTCACTTCCACTTAGGCCCTGTCAGGTGATCGAGTGGTGCACTGGCATTAGCCTCCGCAAAGCCTTGTTCAGAAAGGGCTGAAGTTCAGCAGGAGCGGGAGGGACGTTCTGTACCCCCCCACCCCCCACATAGGCATGTTTTTCAGTAACTCAATAATTGTGTACCAATTATCTTTTTTTTTCTTTCTTATTTAATGAAATGCTATCGTTTATTGTATGCTACGTTGCGCATGTAACAGTTTAGTTTTGTCAATATATAAACGGTGAAGATATTTACCTGGTTTTCACTATGTCCACTCACTTTTTTTAGGGGTGGGATCTATGGGACAAGCTTTAAAAATAATAAATGAAAATATATAAAAACTGGAGAGAATTAGCTAAGCTAATTTCCTTAATGGATCAGATCAGATCAGATCAGATCAGACTAGCCTATGAGGGAAATGCTATTCACGTGGTTACCATTTGTAATTTCAGCTAGGGGCTGTCCGATCTTGCGTATCAAACATGTATTACGGCCAGTATAACATCCCTTTACTGCAGCTGCTGGTTCCGGGACAGTACGACATAAAGGGTTCGCCGGGTATTCTCTGGTAGTAGGTGAGACCCCAATGACCAACTGAGACGTGAACGGAAAAAAACCCAAATGGTTATGGTTTTTTAACGCTTCTAAAACTGTCAAAGCAAACGTTAAGGGCGAGGGATGATAAAATGTCATCTCGTTGCAACACCTGTCCTTGTGCGTTTTGCTTTTTACAAGCAGAGCTGACACTAAATTCTCTGGGCCAATTGCCCGATAGACAGATTTAGGTAATTGGCTTTGTGAGTGTCGTTTATGAGAAAACCAGAATATCTGCGTGGCAGAAAGTTTGTTGTCTGAGCTGGTTAAGGTGCTGTATAATTACCTCACATTTTTAAGCTTTTGTTTTGTTACAAATTATTTGGCTACTTTACGTTCGTCAGAACCAACAGATGCTGACAGGTGAAGGGTCCTGTCGGGAAGTGCACTGAATTTAATCGTTTAAATTCATTATCAGGTGTTTACCTAACCACTAAACCATGCCTTTTTCACTTCTCGGTTAGTGGAGTTGTAAAGCACCCTCTGTATGGGCCTGTGGTGGTGACACCTAGACTGCATGATCGTTGTCTCGTGTCCTGACTGGAAAGTCATAAGATCTACGTCATTGTCTGAAAATTCCCCAGGTCTTGAGAATGAACAGAATAGGCCTGTTTTCTGTCATCCACAGAGCTCCGATGGTTTTACAGAGACGCACACAACTATGTGTATATAATGGCATTTCTGCCGGAGACACAGAAGGGGAATTGATCTTCAAATGGACATAGCAAGCTCCTGACCCCCTCTCACAATTTAGACTTACTACCGAAGATTGACATTTTCCTTCTCTCTCCCTCTTGTCTTTCAGTCGGGTCAGTTCAATGAGGACATGATCCCAACAGTAGGCTTCAACATGAGAAAGGTCACCAAGGGCAACGTTACTATTAAGGTACTCCTCTCTCAGAACAGTTCCCTGTAGGGGGCGAGGACTGCTTTGAACCGCACCGACCAAAAGCTGCCCCCAGATCCTGGGAGGGGAATGGGATTTTCGGCAGGGTTTTGGCCTTTGCTATCTCTCAATCTAGTGATCTGTAAATATGCGCGTCATTAGAGGCACGCGGTGATCTTCCGCAATTTATACCTGGTACGACAAGACTCTGAGTTAGCCCCACGGTCACATACGACAGTGTCAGCCTGTGACATTTTAACGGTCGGGACTTTACAAGGCTCAGTCAGCTTAATAGACTTGTTAGGGCGTCTGGGTTGAGGGGCTGTAATACAATGCCTACATCCTCACATCGTTTTTAGAAATGGCTTTTTTTATTTTTAAATGTAGCTCGAGGGGTTGAGGGGGTTTAGTTATCTTTACTCTCACCTGCAGTGCACATTTCTACTGAAGGCCCGAATGCCACACTTTACATTCTTCACGAGAAATGACAATGCGCTGTAGATCCTTTTTTCCAGAGAAGATAACCATGTTATAGTGATGGTCCTTGTGTGTTACTGTTGCATGCTTTGTTCGCCCCCCCCCCCGCACACAGATTTGGGATATCGGAGGACAACCGAGGTTCAGGAGCATGTGGGAGAGGTACTGTCGAGGTGTCAATGCGATAGTGTGAGTATCTCTCTTAGACTCTTGTTTAGGGGGGCGCGGAGTTGTGAAAGCGAACGTGCTGTTCTGCACATGCTGAGAGCTTGACTACCTTTTATTTTTTTTATTTGTTTTGATTTGCGTCAAATGACTCTGCCATCCTCTGAGTTACCCATAATTTCATTAAATGCTAACTGGACACAAATGTAGCGTAAAATGCTCCCTGACAACGTGACGCTGCATGTGGAGGCAGCGGGTGGCCCTAAGCAAATGGATAGATCATGTTTGTTGTCGCGTGTGCTTTAAACGACCTTGCCACATGTACAGATGTCAAATAAGAGGTCTGTCGTTTTAACACCCAAATGTTTTCCTCAGTTACATGGTGGACGCAGCGGACCGTGAGAAGGTGGAGGCTTCCAGGAACGAACTGCACAATCTGTTAGACAAACCGCAGTTACAAGGAATCCCCGTGAGTATGTGTTCGGTGAGAAAGGGCCGGTTCTGTGCCGGCGAGCGTCTTCCAGGTGTGGTTGTTCCACGTTGGCTCAGGGCAGGCGAAGGGGGCCTTCAGAGGTTTGGCGTCAAGGCTAAACAGCTCTGACTTGTTTACCCCTGTGTACTTTTGTGGGCCGTTGGGAATCCCCGCAGGTGCCGTCAGTGTGCTGGAAAACCACCCTCTGTACCTGCTGCCGGCAGTTCTGTCAATCACCCAGTCACCTTACCCAAATTGCTTGAAAGGACTTTGCAGGCCATTCTCAGCTGTACGTGGAGGCTGCCAGGTTGTTGTTTTTACTACCCCTCCTGTGGTAGAACACTGAATTGTGCATTAAATCTGCCATCGTAGAGGTAGACTGAGGCCTATGATTCTGCCGATTAGCCTACTCATTATCTGGTGCAGTGTATTAAATGCAAACTAATGGGAGACAGGTGGGACCTAGAGATCGTGCTGGCAGCGGAGAATGAATGCTACGCTAAATAAGTTTGGTAAGTGAGTACAGACTGGGGAGCAAAAGCTCTCAGAGAAGCAGAAGGACTGCCCTGCTCACCAGGACAGGAGTTTTCAGAGCACACGGCAGTGTGGCGACCGTATGCCAGCTCCTGTTCAGAGCTGATGTACTGTACATCGGAGAGCATGAACAAGTGTGGACTGGAAACGTAGGTTCAGAAGCTTGTGTCAGAGTTAGTAATGACAGCGCTATCTTTTTGTGAAATGTTTTCGTCCCATGCTGTTATGTATGGGAAGGGGGAGGGACTAAAGGGGAGGGACTAAAGGGGAGGGACTAAAGGGGAGGGACTTGCGCATCAAAGTGGGTCCTGTAAAAGAAAAAGTGGTTGAACCTAAGGTTTTTTTTTTCAGGTGTTGGTGCTTGGCAACAAGAGAGATCTTTCCAGCGCTTTAGATGAAAAGCAGCTTATTGAAAAAATGTGAGTATGACCTCCTTACGCAAGGGGATTACCCCTCTTGGTAACCAGTACGGAAACCATGGCGATCTGATGTCATTAGCAAGACTTGCAACATAATGCTAGCTGTTTGGCTTAGCTTAAACTTTATAGTCCATGTGAGGAAGCCATTGAACATACCTTAAATCAAATAATTTGAAGTGCCACACGTTGGTGCATGTGAAAATAACCAGCATTTAAAATTTTTTAAGTGGAATTTCTTAGAGGAGAGTAGTCGACTCCCTGGGTTTGGATGTGCACGTGTCCACTGGTCTTGAATGTAGAGTGAGCTGAATCTCCTTGTGGGTTGTTCTTGGCCACGGCAAATAGCGACCTCTGTTGGTTATAGGCATGTATAGAAATATGTATAGGTAGGAAAACCCAATAATATGTCTACTATTATACACGTTTTTTACCCATAATCAGCCACGTGACCATATATGATGTTTGTTAGCGCTTATGCCTACATTGGGTTTCCCCGGGCAACTAAATTTGAGCTATATGCATATCAATTAAAACCGTTTGCCATTTGATAGTTTACTCAGGGATATTTTCTTTGTAGGTGGAAAAGGATTTGGCAGTTTTAAGAGAATCATCAGTCTTGATCCTAATATAATGCTGAACATTTATTTATATTGCCTTTATTATATATTTGCTTGACATTTATTTATTTATATTGTGTATTTTTGGCTGCTGGTTTTACCCAGATGCTGATGCCAATTTCCAAATAAAGACCTCTGTTAGCAAGTATAGTTTGGCTGCTCTCCTTCAAGTAAACCCACTTATGGAGAACTGGGGTGGAAATGTGCTCTAACTTTAAAAATTATTTTACATTTTTAAAACCACTTTCTGTACAGGAACTTGGCAGCTATTCAGGACAGGGAGATTTGCTGTTACTCTATTTCCTGCAAGGAGAAGGATAACATAGGTACGTCTGCAGGAGCTGATGATATGAATATTCATACGCCATCTTTTCACGCGCGGGCGCAGTTTCCAGTCTACTTAGCAGAAATGATGTGTAAGACTGTGTAAATGGTGTAAGACTGCACGCTACAGTAATGCCACATTGACACCATCCTGAAACTGAACATAAGCATGCACATGGCAGGAGGTGTTAGACAAATACTCATTAAAAAAAAAAGTCAATCTTTTCATTTTCTTTGTGCTGCTAGAAAGGCATATGTAATTCAGACATTCAATATATTCATTTTTCTGTTGTTAGCATATTTCTTTTCACCCTTTGCCCACTTTGAAGGGGACGCACATCTGTCACACAGCTGAAAATAAAAGTTGTGCCCAGGACAACAGGAATGCCCTAAACCTAATGTTTAATAGTTTACACACAAGAAAATGCCAGCTTTGGGACTAGTAATACCCTGTTTACCGTCTTAAAGGCTTCTCTTCCTTGTCAGCTGTTCCACCGATGGTACTGAACCCCTTTGTATTTCTCCCTCCACAGATATTACTCTGCAGTGGCTCATACAGCACTCAAAATCCCGGAGGAGCTGAAACCTCCCAATTCCCCACCCCTCCCCCACGTGCCACCTTACTGGTTCCGTCTGCCATGTCAGCCCCACCCCCTCGTTCCTCCCACTTTGTGATGGCGTACAGTGGTCCCCCCCCTCCCCTCGCTGTGCGGTTACTCACAACAATGTCCTCGGTTCTGAATGTACTGTTGTACACCCTACCGATCACTAAAGATGTTTGAGTCATCAGTATTAACCTCGGCTTTGGGAGTCCTAGAGCTGTCGTGACTCTTTCAGCGGCGAAAGAAGAAGATGGAAATAAACCCAAAACCCAATGCTAAGAATTCCAGTGGCTAATCCCAGCATGCCCTCTGCCTTTCGGTCCCACCCCCCTACCCCTCCCATTGGTCAAACCGATCTGCGACTCGGACAAGCTTGCTGCACCCTCAGCTTCCTGGCGCCTGTCTCAGGCTCGCCCAGTGTGATGCAGGAGAAAGATTCGGAGGGCTTGTTTTGGTTTTGGTTGTTTGTTTGTTTTTTGCCAGTGTCTGGTCATACTGTGTCATGAAATTGTACATTTTGAATTGTAAACTTTTGCCAAAGCATATCTGTTTCTCAGATAACCCATAACAAAGTAAATAATTCGTCTGAAATATCAAGCTTATCAAATGTATAATCAGATGAGCATATCAGTTTGTGTATGTATGTATGTATGTATATAGGTATATTAGTATATGCACACATAACCATGCATAACCAACATACTCATAAGTGTGGCTGTGACAGATCTCCGATAACACCGTATTGAGCAGTCTGGTCTTGGAGAAACAGTTGTCTTTAATTTACTTGATTGGGAAGAATCTTGAAATGCTGTTAGCCAACCAGATAGCAGGGCTGAAAGAGCCCAATTCCAGGTGTGAACACCAGGAAGAGAAAAAACTTCTTGTATGTTTATATAAGTGTGTGTCTATCCACACACACACTCACACATCATGCACAGTCTGATATATTTCAGAAATAAAAGGCATGCTTTTAAAGTTACACTACTGTACGTTTGTTAGTGTCACAGCACCTCATAGGCTATGGTCTGCTTTTCAACTCTATTTGAAGTAGTTTTCCTATGTCATGGATTCTCTGGCCAGCCCCAACTATCATAAAGGCACTTTTGTAAATATGCTGGTTAAAAAGAAAAGTGTGCATTACAAAATATCGAAGGCTGTGATGTACAAAAGCACAGGCAGAGAAGAAAATCGTTCGTCGTAATCATTCGGCATGTTGGAACAGAAGACCAGATTGTCTCTTCCTTGTGAGTTAAGTTCTCATAATGCGTTTTAATGCACCTTTCTCATGGTTGCATTAACAAACTGTCAAAACTGCTTTACAACCAGCTGTCGCAGCTGTGATTATCTTCTCGTGGCTATTATGCGGTATTTAATCCAAGTTATTGACTTATTGACAGAAACATTAATGGACTTTAGGAGTGGATAGAATGTATGGCTCATGGGTACCTCACTGTTTGGGAGGAGCTCAGCGACCCCCCCTCCCCCCCATTCTCGGGACTCAAATGTGACCGATTGAAACGTGTTGTGAAAGTGGTATAGGCAGCATCATAACAAGTTGTTCATCTAAATGTGTTGGGAAACCAATCAATGTCAAGGGAGAAATTGATTATTTTTGACATGGTTTGTATCCAATTGGAATTGGAGAGCCAGGTGAAAATCCACCTCATTGTTGTTTGCCGACTATGACCGGGAGCGCAGTGGGGTGGGTGAAACTCCGCAGGACTTATCTCCAGCCCTGTGAGAGGGATGTCCCTCTCCTCCAATCGGCGCTGAACCTCTCGCGCGGCTCGTGTAGCTTCGCAGTATGGAAAAAAGACGGGCGGCTCGAGGGCGATTGGATCGGAGGGGACTAGTTGTGATTCCTCATTATCCCCATATGCGGTGGCAGGATTTGTAGCAACTATCCGACATTCGTTATATTTGTAGCAGACGATAAAGCCGGGAAAGTCGGGCTACTGTTCCCTCTCGTTATAAACGCTTTCTTTACTGTTTTGTCTCCTGTGACAAATTTCTCACTTGTTTATACTCGACTGCGCATGTTGTCGCCGGGCACCTGCATTCTGAATATATGCGTTCTCTGTCCAATCTCTGACTTTTCTCTGCTATGTACTCTGGAGAGGAGTGCCTTTCTCTCGCTGTGCCTAATTAATTATGTATGCTCGAAGCTATTTTTAAATTAAGTGTACGAATCAGGCCACGAAGTATCACTTTTGTGGGTTAAAAATGTGATGTATCTGATCAACTTACTGCCTTTAACAGTTATGAGAATTCTGACACCCGCAAAAAAGAAATGTTTCTCCCGTATTTACGCACTGCACGTTAAAACTTTATAAATACGAGCGGGCATTTTTAATCCGGTGAACGCTGTCTGTGTTATTGCATTTGTTTCCCCCCCGTGTTTGTTAAATAAATTTTTGAGGGTGATTCTATCAAATGGACATCTTGTACTGTGTATATTAATCTGTGCGACAAGTTCTAGAGTCTGCGTGTTTTTAATTTAACAATCAGCGTTGAACAATTCTGCGGTCTTCGGAATAAATCCACCTGGGTCAAATGCTTATTGTAATCAGATGCCGAGTTATCCCTCTGTTTCGAAGATAAGTGTTTGTTAAAATAAAAGATCGAAATAAAAAAGTTCCACGGTCGTCTTGCGGATTTAAATCAGTTTAATTTGAAGCACATCTTCAGATAGAGGTCAATTAGTTCACTGTTAATCAGCAGAATTATGATCTCATATCGGCCCCAAAACTACCACTATATTTTCGACGACAGACATGATCAGTGAAAACACAATAATGTAAACTTTTATTTATTTTATGAATGCTATTAATCAAAACAAGCGCTAGTGTTTTTTTTTTCTTTCTGTTTTTGTTTTTTGATTTACCATAACATTGTTCGCGAATTTAGACGAATTTATTGTGTAAAAATGGAATACATTTACAACACGGCTTGATGTTTATTTCCGTAAACAGAAAACATTTATTTGTATTTTATCTCTTTGGCAAAAAAGAAAAGCGTTTTTTATCCAAAGGGGGATGACGCAATTCGTTCCTTTTAAGTTAATCTGCTCCTATATAGCATTGGGGCGCTCACGTGTGGGCTACCTAACAGACTGCGCAATGGTAGGACTTGCGCGACTACGGTATCCGGTTTTGTCCTCGTCCCGTGTGGCTAATGAAAATGTTTGGCGCTTGTACGAAGTTCCCTTTTGTAGCGAAGCTACGTCTGATGTATTAACTTGGCTCTTACTTGTGATGGCCTTATTGGCTAAAAGTTGTCTGTAAAAGAAACGAGCAGCCTGCCACGACACCGAAGTCAGATACGTGTGCGAGATAGGCATATGTTAAAGCCAATAGCCGACACGTGCGTGCCCCCTCTTCTTGATGACCAGCTAAGGGAACTCCAATCGCGTTCAAGGACCGGGGAAGGGTTGGTTTGTTGACAGGAACCTTATCAGAAAAAGAAAGCTGTTGGTATGGGGAAGAAGTAGAGGCTAATTCAACTCTGTTTCGTGTAATAATTTGTTGTCGTGAATTATGAATTATATTTTAAAGGCTGAGTCAAGGCAAACATGCAATGGAGGTCAATAGTAGTTGGTCTTCTCTTGTTAAGACTGGTTCTAAGTTGTGTCTTGTGGTTTGCGTTTGGACTTGGACCTAGCTGGGGGTTCAACTTCCCTATAAATTTCCATTTCAATTTACACAGAATAGAGCTTTTCAAAGAAAAAGAAGGGTACAATTCAAGAACTGCCACGTTGTTAAACCAATTTAACGGGAATGAAGGCGGCCTCCCTAAAACGTGCTCCAAGATCAATGAAAATGGACATAAGAAATCTCAGTATCATACTTTCTTCGAGAACGACGGGGACGAATACTCGAAGAGGTACAGGTCCTTCCCAAACAAACTGAAGGCAAAGATGAGGGGTATGGCCAAAGAAATGTTTTATTTCGGATACGACAACTACATGAAATACGCCTTTCCAGAGGACGAGCTAAACCCCATTGACTGTGAAGGAAGGGGACCCGATGTTCTTAACCCGTAAGTACTTTCACCTGCGGGTTGTGTAACGTTACTGATTTTGGCGTTGTTGTCGGCGTTGTCATATGTTCCTGGTAAATAATGTTTAAAACACGTGGCTATGGAATCTTTTGGATGAGCCGTTGCTCTTCTCCTGATCCTTGGAACCCAAGCGAAAACGTTTTAGGTAATGTCTCTTAACTCCAAATCTTTGTACTTATCTTTCTCTCTACCAGCGTTTTCTTTACATAACATAGCCGTTTTATGTCAGTGTAAATGATTGTGCCTTGGTGCAGTCTATCAGAGAACTTTGACAATATATATATATATATTTTTGCAACAATATTGCTTTTACAACAATGTAGCTTTTGCGAAGTGACCCCAGGCTTTAAAAAGAATTACTATGAAAAAGTGTTGTTTACTGACACGGTGTACTCCATGCTAATACCCAACTTTATCGAAAGTATGTGAACATGGTTGTGTCAGTTTGTGTAGTTATAATTAGACTGTTACATTTTTTTTTCCGGTCAAATTGCTATTTTAATAATTTATCAAATTGTGTTTTACAACTTATCGCACATGATGGCACAGGGTTCTTGTATAGAACGAACATATTTCCTTTTTTGGTGGGGTGGGCTTCCTCTAAATTGCCTGCTTATCCTACAACCCGGCTGTGTTGCCTTTTACTGGAGTTATTAATGTTTACAAGAGTTATTCATATTTTTTCAGTGCAAACATCAACATCAACGACGTGTTGGGAAACTATTCTCTGACCCTCATTGACACCCTTGATACGCTCTTGGTAAGCTCAGTTTCCTTATTTTTTGTTGCCATTTCTTTGCATTCTTTCAGGGGGAAGTAATTTTTTTTTTTACGCATGCAAATTCTGTTGTCAGTGTTTCTTGCAGAAATCGTTTTCTAAGAACCGCTTTTTGTCTGGCAGACCGACGAAGACAAAGGGCATGAAACAGGTGTGCCCCCATCCTGTCCCTGTGGTTCGGCTTGGGGCAGGCGTAACGCTGTTGTGAACCTTGATACGTGCCGTGTAGTAGCCACCGGCTTGAGGGTGCTCAACGTCAGTCGTCGTGTTACTGACGATATGTGGCAGCTGAGCGAGGATTGTTGTGTTGTTTCAGGAGACGTGGAAGGGGTATATTGTTTATTGCGAGCCAGCCACAGAGAGCCCTGAGAATAAAACCAGTGGGATTGGCTTTTCTTCTCTCTTCCTCAGAGTGGCACTGCACCTCTGTTCACTCTGCTCATTTGTGGTTGCCAAGCTACAGCCAGAGGTTAGCTAGTCATGACACTGTTCACTCAACCTGCCGTTAGAGCAGATAAAGCAGCGTTAGGTGGTGAGCAGCCTTGATAAGGGCAAATTGTGTGTTGTGGGAACGTAAACCGAGCTTATGGAAGGCAAGAATGTCCGCAGTTAGCGACCATCTGGCGTAAGTGGTACTGGGATAAGCAGTAATTTATACCTGAAGTGCTGTGAATTAAAAGAAGCAATGTTGCACGAATGTTGCTGTTTAAAAAGGCCTCTTCATGACCAGTCAAGCTAATTTTGTATGTGTTATTGTTTGGTCTCTCAGCAGGCACCTTTGATATAGAGCCACTTCAATATGTATATATTAACACTATTTGTTTAAAAGCTTGGATCTTACTTGCAGCAATAGAGGTTGAGTACCTATCTCTGGGGTACAACTGTGGTGGGCCTCCAATGGTGGTTTTAACAGTTACCCCCCCTCCATAGCCAAGCTGCGGTCCCAGCTGACACCGTGTGTTGGTGTTTCCCGGTCCTAGGTGCTGGGGAACGTGTCGGAATTCCACAGAGCCGTCAAGCTGGTGATTGACACGGTGTCCTTCGACAAAGACTCCACCGTACAGGTGTTTGAGGCCAACATCAGGTGTGACTTGCTCTGCGGTTCTATTTTGCATTGTTGACTCTCACCAGGCCTTTGCGGTCTGGTTTTTTTCTTGTATTTTGATTTTTGAAGTATTATTATATTATTTTATTTTATTTTAACTTCATGCACCTTTCAGAGCAAAGGGCAGCACAATTCTTTAGGATTACTGCTCTGAATCTGGTGGTGACAAGATGAGAGAAATGTCTATCAAGCTAAAAAGTGTCATACAGCCGGAACCAGTGCGTGATTAAAGGTCAGGCAGGGAAATACAGCAGCGGTAGAAGTCTGTAGAGTCTCGAATAAGGTTTAGACTGACCGTCATGACACCAACACGACTCTGCAGGATCCTTGGCAGCCTGATCTCTGCTCACATCCTCCTGACGGACTCCAAGCAGCCCTTCGGCAACGTGGGTCTGGAGGACTACGACAACGAGCTGCTGCACCTCGCGCACGACCTGGCCGTCCGGCTTCTGCCTGCGTTCGAGAACACCAGCACGGGCATCCCCTACCCCAGGGTAATGACGCCCAGAATGATTTACAGACTGCAGAGACATCAAAGCAAAGTCATTATTAATTTCTTCAGCTTGACTAATTAATCAAATAAAACATTCTAGGCCACCTGCGTCAGTTGATTCTGTAGAATGCGGTAACGTGGAGGAATCTTCTTCAGTGAGAGACTACCATCGTGCCAGGTTGCCTTGTTCTCTTCAACGGAGGTCAAAGTTTGCTTTGCAGTCTTGTATAGTTTACAGACGCTTGTGTGGGTTGAAATCACTCAAAACGATTCCTCTTTACCTCAGTAATGAGAAGTGAAAATGAGTACTACACCTCACTGTCCTCTTTGAAACTGAAATTACGACGACGTTGAGACTGTAAATGTTAGGTTCCGAGTCATCCCGGAAAAAGGGGTTTAGTCCCAAAACTGCGGTTGGTGACGTAGATGGGAATTTGGCTGGCGGTTACCGTGTTGGCTTCTGGTCAGCATCTTCTTTTTTCCCCCCCCTGTCTCCTCAGGTCAACCTGAAGAGCGGCGTTCCCCCCGACAGCATCAATGAGACCTGCACGGCAGGTGCTGGTTCCCTTCTGGTGGAGTTTGGGATCCTGAGTCGCCTCGTTGGGGACTCCACGTTCGAGTGGGTGGCCCGGCGTGCGGTCAAGGCCCTGTGGAACCTGAGAAGTAACGAGACGGGCCTGCTAGGTGGGTTCCCGGCGGCTGACCACGGCCCGACAAGGGGCCAGGGTGGATTTGAGCGAACACTGATATCCTGCCTGGCATTGCACCATTATTTAAATTTAATCCTACGTTCCCCATCTGCCTAGTTTTCCTCCTTTTTTAAAAATTGGACGAGATTCATCATGTGCTGAGGAGATTGAGGAGATTTGTGTTGCTCTTCCTGGAGGCAATGTTTGCCATCATTTTTTCCTTATCTGAATGGCCGTATGTTTAACCTCTGACCCTCAGGAAACGTGGTCAACATCCAGACAGGTCAATGGGTGGGCAAGCAGAGTGGACTGGGCGCTGGAATGGACTCTTTCTACGAGTATCTTCTCAAGTCCTACATTCTCTTTGGGGAGAAGGAAGACTACAGGATGTTCAAAGCTGCCTATGAGAGCATTCAAATCCACCTCAGAAGAGGGTGCGTTGAGAGCCAAGAATCCCTTTTATTGTTCAACCGACATTTGTGGAATTTTGTGTTAAAAAAAAAAAAAAAATGTTTTTATGTAATTGGATTCCATTGAAAGAAAGCCCTCACCCCGGGAGATGGCTTTGAATTTAACTTTAGCTTATGTATTTATACAGCGCTGGTTAAATGCCTTACTGAAGGGTGCAACATGAATGCCCTCCCTGGCACAAAACCAGTACGTGAATCGGTGCACAACGTTCTTCGTCCTTAATTGTCCTGGGCTGAATGTGTTTGTAGACGGGAGGCGTGTAACGAAGGGGAAGGTGACCCTCCGCTGTATGTCAACGTGAACATGTTCAGTGGCCAGATCATGAACACCTGGATCGACTCCCTGCAGGCCTTCTTCCCTGGGCTCCAGGTAGTTACCTCGCCCGTTTTCACGCGGTCGCGGCCGGAGCGGTCAACGCGCATCTGCGCCCCGTTCGGTCACGTGGTCAGCTGTGCTTTTAAAAATATTTCTGTGGTAAGGCATCTTGGCTCGTCTTTGGCTCCCACCACCGCGCGTGGGGAGGGTGAGGAAGCTGGATGTTCTCAGACGATGCTTTGTCATGCGATGGTCATGTGGTTTTAAAAAACCTTTTAAATGCAATTTCTTTTACCTATTTATTATTGTTATTTTTTACTTTGTTTGAATGGTTCCAGGCAGACCATGTTATATTGTTTTCTATGTAAAAGTGCTATGAGTCAAACGTTTTCCAGAGAAACGGTTGCATAACGCGTCCTTGTCTTCCTAAACACTGGTCTGAAATGAAACCTTTTATACGTAGGAACAGAAAAAAACATTATGAGGACGAGATCAGACTGTGAAAACGACCTGTGGGATTAAAATGCAATCATTTAGCCAGCATCTGTTAATATTCATCCCTCTTGCTCTGATGAGGGGTTCTCTGGGATTGCCTCTGAACCTTGACCTCTCGTTCTTAGGTGCTGAGTGGCGATGTGGAAAATGCCATCTGTTTGCACGCTTTTTACTATGCCATCTGGAAACGTTTTGGGGCCTTACCCGAGAGGTACAACTGGCAACTGCAAGCGCCGGACGTCCTGTTCTACCCCCTGAGACCGGAGCTGGTTGAGTCCACATACCTGCTTTACCAGGTAGATTGGGTCAAATGAGCTGTGTTTTAACATCGGTCACAGAGCAGCACTGTATTGAGTAACACTCAAAAAAATGACTGGGAAGTCATTACTTTCAGAATCGTAACTATTCAAGTCTGTTTGTAACATGTCGCTAACACTTAGTAGATAAGTGATGAATTCAAACTGTGGAACCATCAATGAAGTATCCAGTGTATCCCTTTAGGTTAGTTTGGGTTAGAAGATCCTTTCTTCTTTCTTTGGCTTTTCTCATCTGCAGGCTACCAAGAATCCCTTTTATCTGCATGTGGGAATGGACATCCTTCAAAGCATTGAGAAAAACACCAAAGTCAGGTGAGTTCAGCTTCAAGGGACTTTTTACTCGGCAAGGAATTGTGCAAAAAGGGTTGCACTCATTGCGTCCTCTGAGAGTGGCGTTTACCTGGTTAGCCAATAAGCGTAAATATTTCTGCCTATTGTGTGGGAGATGGAATATGAGTGTGTTCTCGGTGCAAGTCACACACCCAGTGCGTCTGCCTGTGGGGTAAGAAATTCAGGGCCTTGGCACCCAAGACCTGGCAGTGGCGTTTCTGTGGGAGGTGCCCAAACTCACCTGGTCCCCACCTTTCTGCAGGTGCGGTTATGCTACCCTTCACCATGTGGTGGACAAGTCGAAGGAGGACCGCATGGAGAGTTTCTTCCTCAGCGAGACCTGTAAATACCTGTACCTGGTGGGTCCTCCTCCTTCCCCTCGCTGGTGTTGTGGTTGGCTGTGGTGGAGCCTCTCTGCTTCTTCTTCCGAAATGCTAAGCATGGTCTCTGAATGAATGAATGAGCGAGCCACCCTTCTTCTCGCCACTATGATTCACGAAGCCAAACTCTTTTTGCGCTTGAGCATTGGAATGTTTTAAATCCTAGACCAAAACAGAACTGTGGAAGAAGGAAACGAATCCTTGTTGGTGCTCATTGCTTTACTGTGGTGCATGTGTCCCCCTGCCCCTGCAGCTGTTTGACGAGGACAACCCACTGCATCACTCTGAGAACAAATACATCTTCACCACGGAGGGTCACGTGGTGCCCACAGACGGGCGCTTTCGGGAGAAGCAGTGGACCGGGGAGGAGGAGGAAGGCCTGCGTCTGAACCCGGACGTGACTGCCGTGCCTCTGGCCAACGGCAGCAACGTGAGCGCACCCGTCGTGGGGCGGGGAGGGGGGACCTTCCGTCGCACGCCATCCTCGGGCCTCGCCCCTAACCCACTTTACTGTGTAAATAAAAGGATGGGCGTTTTGTTTTTCCTTCATGATACTTTCTTCCAGGTTGAAAAGCCCGCTCTCCTTGTTTGACAGCCATTGACGATAACGATGATGTAAGATGGGTCAGTGGGATAGTGGCTGGACTGTCACGACTTTATCAGTGGCGTTGACGTAGTGTAACGGCATGTGAGGTTCCTCTGGAGTTAAGCGGCAGATTGTCACTCTCTCTTCCTTCTGGGGGGGGGGGGGGGGGGGGGGGGGGGGGGGGGGGGGGGGGGGGGGGGGGGGGGGGGGGGGGGGGGGGGGG
>JAOYSI010014521.1:16585-38636 GCA_025775065.1 Hiodon alosoides | reverse complement strand
ACAGAGACCTGACGGAGGGGATGCTAGACACCCTGAACACGGCCCAGAAAAACCTCGAGCTAAACCCAAGTAATGATAAATCGGGATTCATCGACATGTGCTGCATCTTGATGCACAGGTTTTAACCAAAGTTTTAATTTGCCTTGCTGATGATCAGGTATTTACGGTTAGATACGGATGACATTCACCATCTCAGTAAACCAATGACAATAAATACAGGAAAACCAAGATTAATTAAGTTCCTGTCAACTTAAAACAATTTATAAAATGAAAGTCACCGTAGTTTTAGCAGTTTTTATAGTTATAGATGAAGACTTGTGAACACAAGTTGATGAGAGGAAAAACGGGACCAAAGATGCGTTCTTATTATTGTTTTTAATATTTTTTTCATTTTTTTCAGTTTAAGGATTTTACTGATCTTAGAATTAATATGAATGTATTTACTCTGTTGCAGTGGCATTTTGACCCAAAAGTACTTGCAGTTGTAGATTTGGTCTGATGAATGACGGCATGCTGGTTTCTCCTCATCATCCTGTCAGTTCGTTTGTGGACTTGATTAAAGGGAAGGGAGCAGGTTAAATAAACAGGGAATGGTGTTCGGGTTAAGTGCAACCTTTGTACTGTAATGATTTTTGGAGTCTGGCCCCGAGCAGATGGGCTGCATCCATTCCTCATTGTGTCTGGGTCTCTTTTTAAAATTTTGGCTGAGCTAATTTGCCAGATGGTGTCAAGGAGTAAAGGCCAACAAGTGAGGCGTGACATATGGGGAGCCTGTTAAAAACGAGACCCCGTCGCTGTGGCGGGTCGGGATAATATGTTATACAAATAGGAGGAAATTAAAGGAAGGACTGACTGTACCGTGGTGGGGGGGGGCAACCCTCCGAATGAAATCCTTTATTTGAGTCGAAAATTGCATGAAATATACAAAAAAGTGGGACAGATTTCTAAATCGCAACATTAACAAATGCACTTATGGGGTGATAACGGGTAGGGTTGGATTACTGTCGTTTGCAAAACTTCAAAGAGCGAATTTACAAGAAGATTTACAACACGAGAAAAAGGATGAATCAGGTAATTTATTGATGTCCTAAGATGTTTCACGCACCAAGTTATTTATTCATACGGTAGAGACAATAGAAAGGAGTCATAAAATTAAGCAATATTACAGAATTTTCTCTTATGATAGCTATATATTACTATAATTTTGCTATATAATAATCCAGAGAAAAAAACTGGGTACTTTGGGTAGTCCATCTTAAAATCTGCAAAGTTTTCCTATGCAGAACTGAGTAATTGAATAAAATTCTTTCCAAAGTGTCTTTATAAAAGAAGAATCAGTCTTGTTCTGAAGGATAGGCCAGGTACTGTGCTTTTCAGTCACTGGTGAGATAAATCAGCAAACCTGTGAGGAATGATGTCACTTGTGTGCAATCCAGACATCGTGCTGTATCCAAACTGTGTCTCACTGCACTAGATCTCAGGTTCTTTTACTGCTCCCTTTACTGGCCATTTTACACTGTTTTATTTCCTTTATTTTTGTATTTATCTAGCTAATGGTAACTTGCCCCTGTATATTAAAACTGTTCAACCAGAATGCTTTAAAGAGACAAAACAGTAGTTAGTTAGTAATTGTAGTTGCCTGTTTTAATAATAGCCAGCAGTTCCAATGTGGCTCTTCCCAGCATAAAAATGGAATAGTTTATAGAGAATGTATCTAATCAAGGTTTTTTTTCTTCTTCTGCTTTCCATAATGTTTTCCAAGAAGGGCAATATTTTTAACAGTTATCAATGAAAGATGTTTTAAAAATTGCAAAAAAAAAAACATTCAATTTCAACTCAAAGCAGATTGATAGACTATAGTACTTAGTACACAAGTATCTAATTTTGTGGTGGAAATTACATTTGGCTGAACTTTTAACTTCAAATGGCGCACGCAGTGCTTAAATTTAATGTTTGCATGTAATGCTTACAAATGTACTTCTCAAGCGGGGGAATTCATATTTGCAGTATATGGTCTTCCATATATTTACATATATTTACATTAACATAGTTCCAAGTTAAATAGAAAAAAATGTTAGATCATAAGATCTAATGAAATTCATTTTGGAGCAACAAAGTTACTAACCTGCCAAACTTATTTAATAAATGTGATTTATTAGTCTCAATCACATTTTAAAGGTTATACAACTGGCTTTGTCATTCATTTAACTTCCTGACTGCTGTTTTGGCTGTCATGCTGCTTGGACCCCACATTGCTTACAGCTATATTTACTATTATACATCTCATAGTATTAATACCCTGCACCAGCTTGTTCGCTACATCAAATCATTTATATATTTCACAGTCGAAAATGACCTCTACTTCAGGTCTGAAAAACCTTTAAAACTATTTAAAATGATCCAAAACACGTTTTGCTCTCAGGTATATAATGTATGTAACCATTTATAATGCAATTCTGCAACTGATGGCTGTAATGTATGCACTACCAAGAGGGCTATTGTATGTAAATAATTGAATCTTTAAACCGCATGTTGTGCTTGGCCATCAACACACATCAGTGAGACGTGCACGTCTTCTCATTTTTCCTGTTTGAGCCGTGTAGTTCTCGAGTGTCAGCTGAGCTCTTTATCGCGCACCGAGGGGCTTTTTTGAGCTGTGTATGGCTTTGGATGGGGAGTTTGATTTGGTGGGGGCCTTCTTTTAAAATATTATTTATGAAAGAGAGTTGATTGAATGGATACTCCACATTAGGCAGATATTGAAGTTTGTTGCGGAAAGTCAAGCAATTGTGTGACATTGAAAGGGTTTTTGCTTTTCTGGATTGCTTCGACCTGAAAATCGTCCCCTTGTTTTCAAGTACTTTCCCTTTATATATATATATTTTTTTAACCCCCTTGGAAAACGTTGTGTCCTTCACCCGGCAATTTCAGTTTTATTGACCGGATGAAATTGACTTTGGTTAAGTCATGAGCTTATTGCATTCAGTGCGGTAACAAGCTGAAGACACAAGTTTATCCCAGGGACAAGTTGTTCAGAGGGAGCATTCTGTACCCTGTGCCGTCAGTGTCAGGAGTGCACGAGACAAGGTCATTGGCTGGGTTTCCGTATTTAATGTTACATTCCCATTGAATTGGCCGTTTGCATTGCAGTGCCAATGCAGAAGGTTACATGCACCCTGTAAAGAATGGTTGTTATGACCATTAGTAAAAAAAAAAAAAAAAAAAAAAAAAGATTTTTTGTATTTGTTAGATCACAAATGTATATATTTTACAGATTATCTACCATTGTTGTTGTTTTTTAAATTGAGATAGAAAACAGATAACAAGATTACAAGGAAGGTATACTATATGTTATTATTTGTCCTTGCAAAAAAAATAAATAAAAAAAAACATAAAATACATTTTTATTCTGCAGCCTAGGACAGGAGTTTTTCCAAATCTTGATTATGAAATGAATGATAGAGGGAAGGCTGCCAATGACTAACAGAAAATTTGCAAAGGAATCGGGTTCAAATCTGTCTACAGAGAAGTACTGATTTAATAAACCAGCAGTGCCTATTTTGCAGCGATGATCTTTGGTGGATGCCTTGTGGAGGCAGGAGGGTTCACACTGATATACACCTGTCTTCATTGGGCTTTATGTAGTATGTAGTATTATGTAGTATTCTAAATAGCATTGAAAAACAATGCTCTGTATTTGTGTTGTTTGTTTGTTTATTAATGTGCCAAGCCATATTTTAAGATATAATATTCCTTGTTTTGTAATCATGCTTTCTAGTTGGATCTGGGCTCAAACAAACAAATTGCACAAATAAAAAGTATTGTTTTTCAAAGTGAAGTAAATAGCTTTCAGTAATCGCTTAGGAATACTACAGCGAGTTTGTTGGCAGTAAACAGCAGTATTATAGCAGTCCTACTGTTTGTGGCACATAAACGCCTTGTGGGAATGGCACATTTAAAAAAAAAACTTTTCTGTTTCTTTTATGGCCAAAATTACAGTTCCTCAGGGATTTCCACAACTGCAAATAGACAGGCATATTTCAGACCGGGAATAACGCTCTTCTCTCAAGTGTGCTGAATTAATAAGCATTTAGCATATCAGTCTCTGTTACCTGTAGACCATGGTGCATACTTTTTACGTGTCATAAAGTTAGTGATCACTACAAATAAGCTTTGAGAAATTAGTTTTTTATTACATCCTATACAGATACAAGTTACTTTGTTACAGTCTGATAAGGTTTGTTATACGTAAGTACTCACACCAGTTTTCACGTTTCAGTTTTCCTCATTGCTTGCGAGCATGACATTTTAAGTAAGAATGAATCGCTCTGATCTGCACAACCTACTCATCACCTTTAAAGAAAAAACTTGGTAAATAAATAAATAAAACTGTGAGTTTACATTAGGATTCAACCCCTTTACTTTTGCAAGTGAATTTGTTAGGTCCCACAGGCAGTGAAATTCAAACCAAGGTTCAAGCATGAAGCTTGGAGATAAAGTGGTACAAAGGCACAGCGATAGAATAATTTCTGTACACCACTTTAAAGTCAAGTTGATTATTAAGAACAAGAACGTGTACTATTCTACACACAGTGCCTAAATCAGGTTATCCCGCCAAACTTGAGAGTCAGATGAAGAAACTGGGTTAGGAATGCCTCTGTGACTTTGAAAGTCCATGACTCAACAATCTCTAAGTCACTCAACAAAGCTGACTTGTATGGCTAATTGACATTAGGAAAGACATTTCTAAAAATGATTAATCTCAAATTCCATATGCAATTTGCCACAAACATGCAAAAAAACAAACATATTTGTCCAGCTTTGTCAGGCTAAATTGGGACTTTTTGGTCGAATTGCAGAATTATTATTTTGCTGCAAACCCAATATGCTGCATTACCCAGTCAACATCGTGGCTGCTGTGAAGCATGGTGGTGGCAACATCATGTTATGGGAATGCTTCTCATCAGCAGGGACTGGAAAGAAATTCAGGGATTTAGGAAAAAATGGCTGGACCGAAATACAGGAGGAAATTATTTGTCAGAGAACCTGCTTCAATTTCCCAGTGAGAACTTAAAGAACTTAAATGGTGGAAATGAACCTTTCAGCAGTACAATGACCCAAAGCATAAGGTTTAACAAGAATAAAGTGAATGTCCCTGGCTTTAATCCAATAGAAAATCTCTTGCTGGATTTAAAAATGTATGTCCGTCAGTCAACGTTTGCTATCACGTCCGCATAGACCAACATTCCTGTGGAACATCCCGGATGAATTCCAGCTGTTCTGGTGGCATATGGGATTCCCACCCAGTACTACATGGGTGTACCTAATAAACCATGTTATTATGTTCACCTCTTGCAGTCATAACATCATCATGTGTTCTGGTAAAATGGGTGAGCATCTCGCTAATAGGTGGGTTTACCTGATAAAGTGACCACTCAGAGTTTTCATCAACTGAAACCCCATCTCCCCTGATGTTCTTCTGCACTCAACTAGTTTTCATCAACTAAAACCCCATCTCCCCCACCCCCCTGGTAATTGCTCCACCTTTGACAACGGACACAGACACAAATTAGTATTTGTTTTGTTTGCTTGCTCCGGAGCTGAGAGAGGAGCCCAGTGCTCCCGTGAAGTTAGGATAGCTGCGGGCGTTTCTTCTCCAGCGCGGTTCCCACAGGGGAGGGCCAACCCTCTGCTGAAAGAGAGAGGGAATGAATCGGAGTAAGGAGGGGGCTGAGCGGGAGCAGGAGCGGCGAAGGGGGGCAGTGCAGTTCCAAAGCCAAGAAGACAGTGAGGATCGTAAGAATCTCTTTTTCGGCTGGGAATTGTTTAGGAGGGCAGGAGGGGTTCTCTCCTTTGAGTAGATGTGCTTCTGGACACCAGCCCAGTCCTATGCCCTGTGAGGGGGAAAATATATAAATGGAGCCTCTTGGTACTTTGCCAGAATTGGCTACAAGAATCTTTCTCTGTTTGTTAGTGATAGAAGAGGAGGCGGGATGGTCTTTAAAGGTTTTTGTTTGTATTGGCCAGTCTGTTAAAATCCTAGAAAACATCTGTGCCCTGATGTGGAGTCTATGAAAATCTCAGGGGTACATTAGGCCAAAGGTACAGCATTGTTTTACTTTAAATATTTATACACAAGTTTGTTTGTGTATGCGTGTGTCTTCACCCCGATGGGCACAGCCATGGCCCCGATGGGTTTTTAATTTTAATGAACGCTTGAGAACTGTGGATGTGATGAATGGGGCCCTGCCCATTTTCATCTCAATGCTTTTATGTTTATACGGCCTTAACATTTTTCCATGTTGCATGGTAGAATTGTTTTCAGGAAATGCTTAGAATATTTATTTACTTTATATTTATTATTAGACACTGACTGCACTTTTCATTGTATATTTATGAAATGATTTATTATATTTATTATTGAGTAATTATCTATGTATTGTTTTTACCTAGGTAGGTATCCCTCATCCTTGACAAATTTGTTGTTTTTTTCCAGTCCACTTAGTTTTAACCTGTTTTAATATTATGTTGGGAGGGGAGGCCTGCCCCTGCCTTCATGGTAGAAGCATGGGGAGATGGTATGTGAAGATCTTTATCAATTTAATTATGTGTATTATGGCGTTTCTATTTGTATTTATGGATGGGCTGATTTGTTAATTGCTTGTGCTGTTTTTCAGTTTGTTATCGGAGGCGGGGGTAAGCAACCGTACCTCAGATTAAATGCCTCTTTAGTTGATGAAATGTATCTGGTCACGGGAGAGGGAAGTTATTGGCAAATGACCTGATAAAGAGTAATTTGTGTGCTTGGCAGTCCAGGTGTGTGTTTGTAGATGTGAACGAGAGGCACAGGTGTTAAAAAATAAATGTTCTAAGTATTTGTTTAAGCAGGTTGGTTTCTCCCTAGTCAGGTGAGAATCCTGTAAATACTGGTGTGAGTGTAAGGGCCTTTTGCAACGTGTTTTATTAGGAGACACGTCTGATTACCACGTCCGAGCTCCCTGAGCATTCATTTAGCCGTTATCAGCTGTCTGAGCTCAGAACCACAGTTGCTATGAGTGGAACAAGTTCCCGGAGTTCCTCAGCCAGAATCACAAACTAATGTTGAGTGACAGTAGTTTTTTCTCACCCAACTAGGGAGAAACCAACCTGGTATTGGAATTATTTAATGAAACAATTACATGACAAAAATACTTAGAACATTTTTTTTTTTAAATACCTACTGCGAATTGATACTGGTTTGGAACACCTGCCCTTGTGGCTCAACAGAGCATTTGTTGATGATCGTAAATAAATCCCCTTATGAATCCTCAGACCTTGCTTGTTTGTGTGACTTTCTGGGTCTCCTATCTTGCTCAATGGGTCTCAGGGCACATATAATTTGACATCACCAAATTTGACATCTTTGAATGTCACAAATGTACTTTCACATATCGATTATTGGGGTTTCTAATGTTCTATATCTCTGAGAGCATAAGAATTTGCGTCAATACAAATCAGCTCCTTCTATTTTCTTCAGTAAACGTTGGTGACCACCACCATCATAGAGGTTTCCAGCTACTGCAGATCGATTAGCATCCAGCCTGCAGTGCATTGTGGGATGTGTAGTATTTTTAGATAGCTGGTTGGCATTAGTTTCTTATAGAGTTATCCATTTGGTATCTAATTGTATTTTGTTTTCCTTCGCCACACACATATAGAGTTCAGCTCCCAATGTAGGTCACTGGACATACACCCCAGTCAATTTTTGTGAATGTGACTCAGTTTTATATACACAACCAATTTCAGGTTGAAGAGCAGTTGGAGGTGTAGCTAAGCACTCTATTCTTTAATATCAGCTGTCTTTGGTAGCAATGGCTTTTAAAATATCTCTTTGAAAGCAGGACATAGTCAAGTTTTGGCAAAAACCTGCAACCATGGGCTAGTGATTTTTAATAATTCTGTGTCTTGAACTGGGCCTTGGGAGTAGGTGACCTATGTCAGTGACCTAATTGGTTTTTAACCTCACCGTTTTCTTGTTCCTAACATTTGCTTTAACCAAATTTCTGGGAATATTTACCTGTTGGAGTTAATCGTGTGTCCTGTGATTTAAATCTGTCATACAAGCTCCTGGATGAAAACCATCTTGCCTGATAATGCAGGTGTAGGTGGCATTGGTACTGGCTGAGTGACAACTATATGTTCTGAAGTTAGATACTTGAAAGGCATTTGAAAAGAGAACAAAGGAAGCAACGCCAAGCAGTAAAATCTGTAATCCGATGCTTTTCGTGATTGGGCATTGCTTTTATTTTCTGTGAAGTATGAGTATTGTTCTGTGCTCATTCGTGAGGGACTCATTCTTGATGGGTTTCTTTTCAGATCGGGCTGCTTATTCTTCAGTTAAAGAATTGTGTTGTGTTCACAACAGTTGCACGGCATAGCTTCGCCCCTTCGGTAGGGATTTCTAGGGGAGGTTTAATGAGGGACCACTTTTCTGAATGGCTTTCACTGCTGACTATTATTCAGCTATTATTTGCCAACAGTGCTTGTCTTCCCATCCCTGCTGGTTGCCTGCTCCGTTCCTGGGCACACCAGCCAGTACAGAAGTAGTCTTAAAAGGTCTTTCATTGGGTTGAGGAAGTTTGTTTTCATTTAAACTCGTTTTCTTTTTTCAATGGCGTCTTCGTTTTTTTTTCCAGGCGATCCTGTAGGCACCAGATTTATTTACCACTGTGTTGATAGCCCATGAATGCATATTCCTTAATAATGTCCGTAAATTTAGGAAATGCATATGCGAATAAACCGAAACAATATGGTGGATATTCTTATTCTTGTATAATGGTATAATTGGCAATCCATTGTAATAAAAGAAGTGCACTGACTATTTTTATCCAGCCAGATTGACATTCTGTGCGTGTATTTTTCCTCTCCCTGTCTTAGCAGGTGTTTGATAGTAATTTGTGCAGGAGAATCTGAGTGTAGCAGGGACCGTGGTGGTAGGCAGAAAGTTGAAAGAATGCCAAGTGAAAGCTACAGAAACACGGCTGAAATTGCGACCCTTTTCAGCGAGCCAGTGTGTGGATAGGGCATTGTTTGCGTCACTAAATATTACCAGAACCTGCCACTAATATTCTAAACAGAGAAAGTGAATACACTGGTTTATTTACGGTTTGCAATTGAATGTGCTACAATATATTTGTCACGATGGGAAGCAACATTCATGCGCATAGAGCCACACTTGTTCTCGTGTGCCATGATGCAGTTATGACATTGCTGGTTTCCTAGTATTAGTCACTATGCAGGTTAAGAGAAGGTGCAGAATGGGACAGAAGGGTCACATTCCTGTTATATGCTTGAGCAAGATATGCTTATCTACTTAGAGTATGAGAGGCATGAATTTCCAAAATCACCCTAGATGAGGATGTCCCTAACGTATTTTCTTGACCAGCGAGACAGTAACATTTTTCTCCTGAGACCCTGCCCCCCCCCCCCAAGTTACCTAAAATAAATCTTGTCCTCCGTTTATTGCTGGACTCTTAAAATGACTTGTATAAAACATTTAAAAACATGAATCACTCTACAAGTCCCACCTCTGTTTCTTTTTTGTAATATAATGAATAATTTATTTTTTTCAAAGAACGGCTCAAGTGTTTAATGCTGTTCTTTTTCTAAACAGTCTGTGTTTGCAATAAACTTCTGATGTAACTCCCTCTTAAGTTTAAATGAAAACACTGTTCTGTATAAACATTTTAGTGTTTCTAAGTTAACATAGATGGAACACTGCAAACCATTAATTTATAAACGCAGAAATACGGCCAAAAGGTTTCGTGTTTTTGATTTATTTAGATTTTTAAAAATGGTTTTCTTAATCTATCTCTCCTTTTTCTGTTATTTTTCTATTATTTTTGGCAGAGTAATGAGTTGGTACAAAATGTAACTGGAGAAAGCTTTTTCATGTGAAGAACCTCCCATTCACGTGTCCGACCAGCACGGGGATAGTCAGACAGTTTAGCAGTTATGTTATATGATCTTTTCGAATTATCCCCAGACAAAAAAAAACAAGCAATGCAATAGTACTATTTAGTACAGTGGTTATATTCAACACCCCAAAAGACTGGGCAAAACTGTTTTGTTCCACTGATTATGGGACATTTTTATTTGAATGTAGTGCTTTTCACCAAAGCATCCTAAGGGACACCATGGTGGAAGATTCCAGCCTCCCCAGCTTATCTGTAGCCCCCATCTGGTTGACGCATGGCAGCTGATTCACTCTGGAATGTTCACCGCACATCTGTTAAAGCGAGGAGGCAATGATTTATCAAGCCAATTATACTGAGGAAAGACCGGCCAAATTGAACAAGCTGTGTTGGGAATTTAGTCAGGACTGATTCCTGGAAATTTTCAATTGACTACAGTGAGTCAGGACCTTGAACGTACTGATCTGAGAGAGGTTGTGTTAATGCAAACTTTTGGTTAAATTGAATCCAGCAGAATGTTTTGTTTCACAGGGCACAAGCGAAGTGACAAAAAAAAGAGCATGTAGCCAAGACTTGATTCTCTCTCTGGAGGGCCCCCAGACACTTTATCGTGACACGAACAATTGAAATGTACTCAGGTACATATTTTTCAATTTAAAAAAAAAGTTTTATACAGGTGCGTTTTAGGAATGAATGATTTAATGAAAAGGTAACATGACCTCTGCAGTATTCCTCTTAGTCAAAGCCCACCCCGCCTCCCCACAAAAAAGTGGGCCACTTCCTGCCTTAGCAACACCTGGAACCAGGCTATTTCATCTTTATTATTTACAACTGGGATATAACACAGTTGCTGTGGCGATAATGTTGAGACAAAGCCCTAAGGATTCGTGCAGATAACTTTAATAATATTTGTGTGATGAACAGCAATGCTATGGTGGAGTGAGTATAATATATGGTAAATTGACCAATTATTTCAGTCCTTACCTGGAAATACATGTGGCTAAAATTAGTATTTTCTTCTTTTTTTTAGACATTTTAAAGTTAACCGTCACTTTTGTTTCACAATCACATTCCCCAGATGAATATTGTAAGTCAACCTTTTCCATTCCGGGATTTTTTTGTTGGAAAAAAGTCAAAGACATGAAGACTTGCCCTTCATCAGATTGCTAAACCAGAGTACTCAAATTGATTGGAGTGGATGTATGCATAGCGGTTCCTGCTGTATCATCTCCACTTGTGATGATGTTTCTGGCTAATGAACAGGAAATATCATGAACTCACGTTGACATTGTTTTTGGCCTCGCTGGCCAGGTAATGATGATCCCATCTGTGCTGATGGATGCTACATTGGAATCCTTTAGTTACAGGATATTGAGTGTTTTATAGCCATATCCATCTCACCAGACTTGTGGAGGTCGTTGAACCTTTTCCTGACAATTTTGACAGTTAGATAATTGTACTACCAGTGGAAAAATTGTCTTTGTTACAACCCCTTGTCCCTCGAGGTAACACCGGTGGTATTTGGTAGCTTCAAAAAGTTTCAGTAAACTTCTGGGAGAGCTGCTAGCAATTTACTGACAAATGCCTAGGAAATCTATGGTTAAGGGTCTATACTCTCTCTGTATCTGCTCAGCACTGATATGACATGCTTCAGATTCATGGAAATGCTAACTTTTCTGATATTTACTTCAGGTAAAATGTTTTTTTTGGATTAAAACATTTCTTTAGTCTCCTTAATTTGGAATTGGTAGTTGTGGTAATGCTTCTCAGCACGTCACTGTGAACCTTTCACCACACGTAGATAGGGTAAGGAAGTATGAATAGTTTCCTTCAGTTGTTGCCTTTGAACCACTGGTCAGTTTTCCATGCTGGCTAATACTGCAAGCCTGCAGGTGAACAGAGATCTGGCAGGAAATGCTGGTTAGCCAAAACGACCACAGTCCTCTCATGGCCACAAACGTCAGACTGCATGTGCTGGAACCTACCAAATCCAGTTCATGGGGTCAGTCTGCGCTCGGTCAGGCTCCTTTAATGGCTGAGCCACTCAGGAGGCTGTACTACTTTATCCTGATATGACAATTCTTATATTTTATAATATTATAATATATTTATATTGCAGTTTATCAATGCTGACTGAAGCTTGATATAGCATGGCCGCAGGTCTAAACGGACAGCAGCATTGCAATTTACTTCCCTAATTTTAAATAATTTCCCAGACAAAATCGTGCTGTGAAATTTGAATAGTGGAATTGACACATTGAGTGAAAATGTTGTGAGATTGCTCTTATTTTAATTAATTAAGTTAATATTAATATTTATATTCTGTCAATGCCTTGATCAACTTTGCTTTATTTGATTCAGTGCCATTGATTCAAAAGTATCACAAAGTATTAGAAGACCTCTAAACATCTCTACTACAAGGACATGTTTTCGGGAATGTCCCTCCACAGGTGCTTATTTTTGAACACATTGGATTGAGACACCCTTCAAAATGGCCGCTATCTACATCCACCATTGGATTCCCCCTTCTAAGGCACCTTCCCCTCGGATTGAGACTCAGCCTGTGCCCTGCAGATAAAGTGTCCTGCTGACACTGGCTCGAAGGGTGAGGCCTAATGAGGTGTTAAACACACACACACACACACACACACACACAGAAGGGTTGGGGCAGGGGACTAAGACAAGAAAGACCAATATTCAGCAATTACCGGGCAAACGTATAACGTTGTTAGAATGTTCTTGTAACGTTGTAGCAATTTTATTATTTCCTGTAACTGTACTGATTTGAGACATTTATAGACTAAGTGGGTATTTCCTATAGCACAGTGTCATATGTGAATATACTTTAGACAGAAAAGTATTGAATAGCTATACTCAATTTTTTTGTTTACCAGTATTTTTTCAGTTGACACTGAGCCATCTCAGTTTATTCTCAGGGAAATCTAATCAATATATCTTTATTGGTTCTATTTAATATTATATAAAATGTCGGCATCCCGGACTACATTTCAAGAGCAACAAAAAAGTTTTCAGGTTTTCAGTAAACGTATTAGTCATTGAGGTAACGAAACATTACATGGCAGTGGATGAGCGTTATTAATCAGAGATAAAGGATTCTGATGAGAGGAAGGGGAAAGTCATGTGACTGGGTCTTGAATGCTCTGTAACACTTCTATAATAAAATCACTTTAAACAAATTGAAACTTAAAACCTTCAAAACCTATTTGGCTTCTGCTGCAAAGTGGAAGTTGTGGTGGAGTTGTGGTTTGTAGCGCTTGGTACAGATAACAGTAGGGCTTTAGAGAACATCAAGTCTTCAACTATTTATTTTCATAGCCACAAACTTATTTTGTATAAATCATAATAGACTTGTACAAAACAGAATTGTTATTATTATTTGAATTACTTTTCTTGGGGTGAAGAGCTCCCTATCACACATGACTTTAACATAGAGTACTACTTAGCTAAGACGGAAACCGAAACAAAAGGGAACTACCGTATTGGCTCAGATAGATGGCAGCCTTCATTATAAGGCGAACCCCGTTTAATATTCCATTTACCGAATTCATTACTTGAACCACAAAAATGTGACATCATAAATACTATTCATCCATCAGAATGTACCGTACAACTTTATATTTTTGTTAATGAGATTTTTCATGATAAATTAATCTTGTTACAGTTGGAACGCTTGGCTAGCTTTTAATTGGGATTCGGTATGTTCAGCTCTTTAGAAATTTCCATACCGTTTTAGCCCTGGTAATGGGCATCCCCACATTCTGTATTTGTGTCACAAATTAGAGCACTTTGTTTAGCTGCCGACACACGTGTTCAGATGCGTGTCGAACGCCTCAGTGTTATTGTTTAATGACAAACAGGTCGACTAAAGACACAATTCACAAGGCGTGGGGGCATGCTGGGTTCGAGAGCGGCTGGAGACGGAGGAAGGATGTAACCCTTTTATTTGGCATTTCTCAACCTAATCGACAAACCAGAAAAGAGTCAGAAACTCCACAGAAATCAAAATTAAAATATATTTTCACACATTTGACTCAAACAATAACTAGACCCTTCCAAACTCAACCTTCTCTTCCCACAGGAAAAAAAAAAAAAAAAAAAACCTTCCTCTTCCCGAGCCAGTTTTGCTGGCTCTTTTTAAGGCCTATGATTATTGGCACCTGAGTGTGATTGCCATCAGTGGAACCACACTCAGGTGCACAACAAGATCCAATTAAAGGGCAATTAGAGCCCTCCTCTTGGCTGAGGAGAGCGTGGCTACCCGCTGCATGCCACAGCGTTATACACCCAGGACATGTATTTAGGGGGGAAACCATTCAAAAAGGGCTAATACAGTATATTTGGCTCCAACTTTTATTATTATTTTAATTCAGTTCAATATGAGAATAAACAAATGCAGTATTTAACAGATTGTTCTTATGGCAATGAGAAAAATGCTGGGACCTTTGTTTTTTACTCTAGTGTTAAAAGGTAGACACGTTTGCTTCCTAATAAATGCATTAAAAGCACTGGGAGGATAGCATAACGCATCGAATAAGTTTCATTTTACAAGGTAAAACTGATTAGAAATCTGGAATATACATGACTTTGAGCCTAAATCTGAATTTTTCCCAGTTTTAGTGCCCTAATAAAAAAGATCATTGGAATACGTGTGTGCTTTAATCGATCAATCAATCAAACTTTATTTTCTATAGCGCATTTTTACAAATTTTACACAAGGAACTGAATAGATTGCAGTTGCATTTATTATTTAGTGTTGTCTCAGCAGGAATAAACTATGGCAGCATACAAAAACTAATATGCAATGGCGTGCAAGGGGAAGGTAATACAGCCACAAAGGTGATCACAGTCCTTCCCGCCTCGGCCAGATTTAACTATTGAGATCTTAAAGTCTGATTTGGTAAATTATTACATATTAGAGGGGCTATGTATGAGAAGGCTCTAACACTAGATTTGTTTTTAAAATCAAGCAGCTTCTTCTAAGTAAAGTATTCATCCAGGATTGTAGGGGACTAGCATGTTGTCCTTTTTGCATGTTGTCCAGGATTGTAGGGGACTAGCATTTTGTCCTTTTTGCATGTTGTCCAGGATTGTAAGGGACTAGGTCTTTTAAATACAAAGCTCTAAGACCAGTTAATGACTAAAAGTCAGAAGTGACAAAATACATTTTTCTGAATGCCTGATTGTTTCTAAGATGAAAATATGCTGCTCTTGATTGTTTTCAGTGGATTACTAGCACTGTTTATGTGGGTATTAAAATCGACGAGTAGTTCAAAGGTAGTCAAAGATCAGTTTTGTTTTTAACACAAAACACAGTTTCCTTATCTTTAATTGTAGTAATATCACCACCATGACCCATGGGGTTAGACATGGGTTTTGGAAATGAGAAAAACTCATTGGGGTGGTCATTCAGTGCTAGAATTCCCCCTGTGGAAGCCACGGTATTATTAATTCATAACTAACTTCCTGTCCAAAATCGGTATCTATTTCAACTAGAACAATCATCATTAGTCCCATATAATGGTAAGAATGTGTAACAGACACGCTAACATCTTCGTATACTTTACAATGTAATCATTTTAATTATAATAATAATAAAATGTAATAATAATGGTTGATAGTCACTAATATTGTCTGCTGGAGAATCATTGAAACACGTTTGTTGACAAAAATAATCACAATCCTTTGGATTAATGCTTTTTTGATATAGGTTGAATGTAAATGTAGGTGTGTAGCAGAAGTAACTGTCATTAAATAGTGTAATTAAGTTCTTTGCATTTTGACAGCACCCCACTACTACACCATTCGACAGCACTGCTTTCCTTGTATACTGTAGTAAGTCCTTGAGGATTTATTGTAGGGCAGAATTCTGAATATCTTTTTTATTATTGCTCTTTAGGTACACAAGATGCTCCCGGTGCCCTCAGATGCATTTGACCGTCGGGTGGACTTGGCAGAATGCAGTGAAACAAAACAAACCTCGAGCATTTCACCGCACCAGCTGGACTGCATAAAGCCACTTGCAGCTGGGGCTGCGTCCCAAGGAAAGATGGCAGATTCTGAATCTAGGAGAGAACACATTGGAGCTAAGACCTCTCTTCCTGATTTAACAAACAACCTCTTCAGATGCCAACAGGAGATGGTCACCAGCGGCCCAGCTTTAGGTCATTGTGTTTCTGGAGTACCTAGCCAAATCACTGACTCAGTACTGTCTTCAGCAGCAGCAGCAGCAGCAGCAGCAGCAGCAGCAGCAGCAGCAGCAAGTATGCCACCACGAACTTGGATGGATGGAACTCAAACGACACTAACTGCTCTGGACAAAAGAACTTGGATAGATGGCACTCAAATGACGCTTACTGCTCTGAACAAAAGCAAGCGCTTGCACGAGGTAACCGAAAAAGTGTTTGGGAATGTTAGAAGGTATGGTCGAAAGGACTCGATGAGACCTTCAGATCCTCAGCGTGAAAAGGCGGCAAAAAAAGATTCTGGGAAAATTTCTGAGACCGAAAAAGACGGTGATAAAGACAAACGCATTGACCAAGCTGAGGGACCGGAACTGCCTTCAGGAAAGATAGAGAATGCTAGGAAAACTGGCGAGCAAGACAGCGAGATTCTGTCTACGTCTGTGCCCCTGCAGACAGATGGATCCAAATGGCATCTTGGGAGGAAGCGACAGTATCCACAGTCGGCGAAAGATCAAACCCCCCTGGAGAAGTTACCAGAGGATATCTTGAGGTTGGCCAAAAGAAGAGATAAAGGATTTTCAGAACCAAAAGCTACTGACAAGATAGAGTCATGGACCACAAAGGTAGTGCACAAAAGTAACACTGAGACTGAGACTGGGAGAGCAGTAGCTATGACTACAGCAGAAACATGTAGGACCAGACTGAGAAAAAACTGTATGGGGAAGCTAAGCGTAGGGACTACGTCAAATGAACAGGTAGATACGAAACCACATAAAACAAAGGCTCCAGAAAGATGGTCATATCTGAAGTTGAAAAACTGTAGTCCCCGAAATAACACTGACAGTTCAGCTCCAACTTTCCTGGAGCCGCCCTTAGTCTATCCCATCACGCCGTCTAGCCCACTGTACACCAACACAAATGGCTTGACAGTCATCGCCCCTATTAAAAGGAGACGTGGTCGGCCAAAAAAGCAGCCTTTGCTCACAGTGGAGACCATTCACGAGGGAACGGCTAACCGCCCTGTCAGTCCCACAACTAGGAAATCTCCTTCTACTTTGAAGATTGGAAGAAAGAAGCATAGTTTTGCAAAAATGGTGCGGATGAATGGAAATGCATCCCATTCTAAAAAACGTCCAAATGTCGACCCGATTGGTTTCTTAGACAAGAATGCAGTAAACAAAACAAAAACAATAAAGATGGAACACATCTTAAATGAAATTCTGTCATGTTCCAGTAAAAGCAATCAGATGTTAAAATCTATGGCTCCTACTTCAAGTGCCGTTTCAACTGTGGCATCTACAATTGAGGCACGTTTGGGAAAGCAGATTAACATAAGTAAGCGAGGAACCATTTATATTGGCAAAAAGAGGGGCAGAAAGCCCAGAGCTGAGATGCAAGCCCAGAAAACTAATAATATGCATCCTGTTTGTTGCCAGTTTGAGAACCCATTAGTGCCTTCACAGTCTACAGCAGGGATGAAATTTCCTAGGACCACCCAGCCCCATTCTGCCCAAGCTGGTGGTGTAGGTCGGAAACTATTTCTTGTCAACTCTGACACAAGCCTACAGGCTATGCCAAATTTTCAATTTGTCAGCACACTGCCAGTGAAAGCCACTAAGAGTTTGCATAGTGGCACATGGAAGTTCTCACCACCTCAACTCACAACTAACTCACCCTCTCATCTTCCTGAGGTGGCTTCTCTCAAAGAAGTTACCTTGTCTCCTCTCAGCGAGTCCCATAGTGAGGAGACCATCCCAAGCGACAGTGGAATCGGCACAGATAACAACAGTACGTCTGACAAAGCAGAGAAGGGCCCTGCATCCTACCGGAGATATTCTTTTGACTTTGGCACTTTGGAGTCCTCTGAGGGTGCCACACATGAGGCCCTCAACAAAAAAGGGAGCGGGCACTGCCAGAAGCATGTTTCTGCAGTCGCCATGCAGCCACTCCTTGCTCATGAAAACCTGAAAAAACCAAAGCACCGTCGTAAGCGCAAAGGTCTTCAGAGTCGAGAAGATGATCTCCGGTTTCTGGCTGGCCTAGAGGATCTCATTGGGAAGTTTCAGGTCTTCCGCATTTCCTGTCGCAGCTACAAGTTTTATCAGAAGAATCCATATCCTAGCATCTTCCGCGTTAATTTTGACCATTACTACCCTATGCCATACTTACCCTATGACACCCTACCCCATCTCTGCAGGAGTTGGGAAATTAAGTCCAAAAAACGGTATGGTAGACCAGGTAGAGCCAATGAGCCAATGACAAAAACACCCTTCATTCAAGGGTTTGGATACCCTGTTCCCAGCGGCAATTTCTATGCACCCTATGCAATGCCTTATACATCGATGCCTATTGCTACCAGTGTGATGAACCTAGGCTACTACGGGCAGTATCCAACTCCGTTATACTTTTCTCATACTGTTGGGGCCACAACCTCCCCATTCCTGAGACCATCAGTTTCAACCCCTCCATTCCATTCTGGAGGTCATGTGAAGTTGAATACTGCAGTAAAACACAAAGCCAAACATGGCTCCCACCAATCATTATTTGTTATTCCCAAAGGAGGAGCTAATAACTTGTCTGGAGTTTGGCTTCACAAGTGCAAACACAAACACAAGCACAAACACAGTGATAATCAGCTCTCCGGCTCCCAAAGGAAAGATCTAGGTGGACTCTTCAGTGGGGCAAAGCAACCTGGCTACATGAGCGTTCTAGACGGTAGGCTGGGGATGTCAGACCAAGAACACACTTTGCCAAAGCAAAAAGATAAGTTGCGCAACAAAGAAAGCACTGACGCCTTGCTGCAGCGCTCCAGGAAGGTCTTTGAAGTGGATACCCTCTCCACTTTGTCCCAGTGTGACTCACAGCAGTGGAAGCATCCGCGGGGGCAAGAGGAACCAGTGCGTGACTTATACACTCCCAGCAAATTCCGCCACTCCGAGAGCCTGAAACCTAGGTCTGCACTTTCCTCAGACTTGTTTGAAAAGCTTCAGCCCTCATGGGATAGTGACTCTAGCCTGAGCAACAGGAGGCAGAATCTTGTGAGCTTTGGGGAGTATAGGGAGCAAAATGTGGTGCCATTCAAAAGCTGTAGGAGACAAAGGATTCAGCAGCCACTTCGTCTTCCGAGTCCTTTATCGAAAGGTAAGAAATCTCAGATTCTGTATTTAGGTCCATATTTACTGTTCGTCGAAAACATTTATGTCCACTGAACTCTTCAGAAGTACTTCACAGATGCGTTTAATAAATATTTTGAAGATTTAGCTGAATACAGGCCTTAAGATTAAGAATACAAAACTAAATAACAAATCCTAGATATTTTATTAAAAATCCTCCATCCATCACTTTGAAAGTGTCTTGAATGAGAGCTGTTTTTTAAAAGGATGTAAATGGAAGTAAACTGAAAATTAAATATATAGCAGAAATTCAGATGTCCCCAAACTGTCTTAAATTGGTCAACCTAATTTTAACAGCAGGGGAAAAAGTAATATTGTATGTCAGTATATATATATACACACACACACACACACACACACACACACACACACACACACACACACACACACACACCACCACAGCTTGTATACATAATCGATTCTGACGTTCCGTGGTCAAAGAAGCCTTATCACAATTTTAAATCACTAATTTAAAATCCAAAAAGTAAATCATACTTCCGTTACCAAATTTCAACGTTTTAATGAAGAGAACGTGTTACAATCAATCTCAATTAATTGTATTATTATTATTATTATGAGTGTTAAACACTGATACATGGTTAGATACTAATATCCTCGTGTCTGCAAGAATTGCACCTCGTGATTTACAGAACCATAACCAAATCTACTTCCTGAGGACCACTGTGAGCAATTGTTTTGTTCCATTCATGCGCTTAAGCACAGGATTCGACTAATTATTGCCCTAATTGAACTAGGGATGTGCTGAGCGATTATTTAAATAAATAACACGAATACGATTAATAATTTCGATTCATCAATGAATCTGTTAATTTCGATTAATTTTAATCTTTTTCATTTAATAATACAGAAAAGGCACGCTTACTATATATAGTAGATGATATTCTGTAACATTATCTCCGGTACAGGTTTAGTTGTCTTACTCTGTTGATGGTCTCTAAAACAGAAAGTCTCACTCAGACAACACAACATTCATTCTTTTTTTTCTTTTTTTACAAAGAAAAATGATTATTATTATTATTATTATTATTATTCAGAAAATGCTTTCTCACATAAATATTTAAATTAAATTTGCCCCTGAATTTTTGGAAAGCAATTGTAAAACTTAATAATTCTTGTCACTTCAACCTACTTGGAATTTTTGCTGTTTGCTGAACAAGTGCAGCAGAATTATTTTAAAATCAACTCATTAACCTTTAAAGAAGTCAATAACTTATTTACAAAAATAGTTAACAGACACTATTCACTTAAAACAAAAGTCTGTAGTACTGTGGGTCTTTTTTTAACATTACAAAAATACTGAACCTTTTCGTAAGTTTGTGTGCTCGTTATTTAATTGTGTTGTCACATGAACAAATTAACATGACATAACATGTTGAAAAACAAACACATTATGCAAGGTTGTTATGTCAAAACACTAGCATATCAACTGTTTTGTTTCATTAAATTTTTCTCCCAATGAAAATGCTTTGCCAAGGTAACTACAACATTGTGGACTAGGTTCTAGCTGGAGGAAAGAAGTTCTAAACAATATTGCGACAAAGTGGCTGCTTGTAAAATAACAATTAAAGAAAAAAATAAAATTCATTTTTAATTAATAATTAATAAAAATTAATTAATAAAAAACAAATTAGTAAAATCATGTTTTAAATAGAGTTGCGTGGGTATTATTGAAGAAATACGTATGACTTGCAATTTGATGCAAAGGGGTTTTATTTCTCTAAAAGAGAACAGGGATAGTCACAGGATAGCAGAAGATGTGTGTGGGTGGGGGGGTTTTCAAACACAAAACAAAAAAATAACTTTCTTTACAAGTTTTTTTCTTCTCCATCTTTTACTAATATATCGCCTTCACTCGCTCAACCAAATCAGTAATACCGATCTGCTGTTCAGTATTCCTGCCAAGACTGAGTGAGCAGCTGATCAGTATTATTATTTGAGAACGCACTTGACTTGAATGAATTTAGCTGTTAATTTACCATATGCATATATTAAGGCGATTACTTGAATACCAGAAAGAGCATCAAGTATTAAAATAATTGCCACAACTCGATTAATTATCCCAGCAATAAATTGAACTTATCTACCCTTTTCTTTCAGTGCTGACACAATTAGAAAAAATTGCCTTAAGATCAAAAGTCAGGTAAAAAAAGCAGGTTATTATTATTTTATTTTTTTATAAATAGGCCTATTATTGTCTGATAATTGAGTACTGTTGAGTACATCATTCAGAAGTCAATACAAAAATACGGCTCAGGTCTCGGACTGTTTGCGGACTGTTTTAATTCCAGGCTGTGGTGTCTATGACAGCTGGACAGCAGGCTCTGAATGTTTGAGGGGATATTAAATTTATTATTTTATTAATTAAATTTAGCCTGATATGTGTATTTCAACTCAGGATGTAATTGTACAGTTACAGGATGTTTAGGCAGATGGCTAATACTTGCAATTAAAAAATCTATAATAATAATAATAATAATAATAATAATAAGATCTAATAATATTAAATAACTTTAAAAGCAGTGGTAAATGGAACACTGAGCCCAGACGTGTTCTACCCTATATAAAAAAGGAGGCTCCTCCTCGCTGAGTAACTGTAGGAGGCTCCACCACGTTGAATAACGCTGGGAGGCTCCTCCACACTGAATAACTGTAGGAGGCTCCTCCACACTGAATAACTGTAGGAGGCTCCTCCACTCTGAAT